>JAJTUV010003617.1:0-47336 GCA_021653895.1 Mastomys natalensis | reverse complement strand
ATGTATAGAGCAAATGATAACCTTACTATTGTAACTCATTAGTAATTGATTTTTCAATTTTTTACATGAATTATAGTCTCTAACTCCATCAATACAAGTTAAACTCAATATTTCATTTTTCCTGATATTCCTGCATTTGTATGTACTGTAAACCACATAGTAAGCAGTTCTGTGTGTAATAGTTTGGGGCTACCTTCTGTCAGAATTACACTTACATGTTTGCTTTTTCTATTTTGATTTCAAGGTGTGCTTCCTTGTCTTGAAAGACATGGCTGTCCTTGAATTTGTCTGTAGACCAGGCTAGCCTGGAGCTCAGAGGGTCTGCCTGCCTCTGTCTCCAGAGTGCAACCGCCACACCTGGCTATAGTTGCTTCTTTAAACTTGCTGGGGTTTTTGTTTTCTTCTTTCTTTCTTTCTTTCTTTCTTCCTTTCTTCCTTTTCTATGTTAAGGGCCTTTAGCACAGTGGTACTCAGTCAGGTCGCCATCCTTTGGTGGTGTGGGGAGAGATTGAAGGGTCTCCTAAGACCATCTGTATATCATACTTACATATTAAAGGGCCGTAGCATTAGGAAGAACCACTGCCTAGAAGATATTTCTAAAGGCAGATCCAGGATGAAAGTTTACTTTGAGTGTTTGGTAGAAAAATGGTGTACTACAGAGCCACAGTGCTTACGTTTTATATGGATGAAATCATTTAGCCCTCACAGCCCTCCGAGTTAGGACTCATTACCCTCCACTGTACTTATGGGGATTGGGTTCAGAGGAGTTGGTACCCTTGTACTATAAGAATAAAAAAACAGGAAGTGGCAAAACAAAGAAGTGTGGCAGAGCCAGGAGTTACCTGAGGAAGCGTGACGCCAGGACTCTTCTTTTTGACCATAGCACTGTCCTGTACTTACTTGACACTAGTGTATGAGAGAGAAATGCGAGATAGAAAAATGCCTTTAGCACCCTTGGGGCTCTGTGGGGCTCGCTGTTTGTTGGTTCCTTACAGAATCAGTGATTACAGAGAATGTTTCATCCCCAGCATTCACCCCTGTACCCAAACTAGTATTTTCAAACCTGGTCTCCATCTGCGTTCAGACAAAGAGCTCTTGACCTTTTAGTAGAATTGGCAGATCAGGAGCTGACAGACAGCATATTGCCTGTAGTCTAGACTTTAAATGCTGACCTGAGCAGTCCTGGGCGGATCACGATGTCACTAGTAGAGCGGGGCAGCAGTGAGGATCTGTGTGTTTTATGTGTGTCTTCATGGATTTACCACTTCTTCATAAAATGGAACCAACCCGATAGGAATCCTAGAACCTTAGAACCCCTTAAGTCCAAGAATTACTGAGCTTTTTGGAGCACAGTTATGAACCATGCAAAAATGTTCCTTTCTGGAAACTGTGGTAAGCAGAATAAGAAGATGTTTTTAAATGCTAGAAAAGTCTTTGACACTTGTAGAGTTCCTTCTTCCTGGCAGGGATTCACATACCTCCTTAATCTCTTAAGTCAGGCCACAGCTACAGTGTGGCAAGCAAGCCAGTGCTCTGTTCTCTTCTTTCTCTGACTTAGCTTTTGTGCCTCTGGCTATGCTTCCAGACAAAAGCTAGACCTGTTTCTTGGGGTCAGCCAAATATTTGGCTGGAGGCGGAAATAGATTGTCACTTCTGCTCATCAAGTGTGTTTTCTGTGGAGGCTGATGACTCTCATTCGTATTCTTCCTCCTAGGTCTATGAAGGGCTTGACATCATCACCAACAAGGTCTCTGCCCAAGAGCAGAAGATGTGCCGGCACCACATGTTGAGCTTTGTGGATCCCCTTGTGACCAGCTATACCGTGGTGGACTTTAGGAACAGAGCAACTGCCCTGATATCCTTAAGGGAACTTAGCACCCAGATCTGGAGGGCTTCTGGTGGTTTGTCTTCTAAGCAAGGGGACTTACTCCCAGTAGGTACCTTCCTCAGAACTCATTAGTGCTGGCTCTTGGGCTCCACTCCAGATCTACTAAGTTAGCATCTACACTATAACAAGAAGTCTATGTGGTTCTTTCTTTTTAAATTTTTTATATTTTTATTGTATGTGTGTACATGTGTGTGTCATATCTGTATGTAGAGGTCAGAATACAACTTTCAGGGGTCAGGTCTCTCTTCTTACTTTGAGGCAAGGTCCTTTTTGTTGTTTCTGCCATCCTGTGTATTGCAGGCATTCTGACCCATGATGAGGTGCCAAGTGATTTTCTTGTTTCTGTCTCTTATTAGTATGGATACTGGGATTATAGATGTGTGCACCATATCCAACCATTTATTTATTTATTTATTTTAATTTTTATTTCATGTGCATTGATGTTTTGCCTGCATGAATGTTTTATGAGAATGTCAGATTCCCTGGAAGTGGAGTTACAGACAGTTGTGAGCTGACATGTGGGTGCTGGGAATTAAACCTGGGTCCTCTGGAAAAGAAGCCAATGCTCTTAACTGCTGAGCCATCTCTCTAGCCCTCCACATCTGGCTTTGTATGTGGTCCGCTGGGGTCTAAATTCAGGTCATCAGGCTTGTTAGGTAAACTCTTTTACCCGCCATTGGTCATGTCACCATCCTATATGTAAGGGACATTTGGGGAAAATATTTTATAGCGGGATACTGATTGAGAGGTAGAAAAATCTATGTTCTAAGTCTGAAATTACCTCTTTTGATCATGTTTTTTTTTTTTTGTTTGTTGTTTTTTTTTTTTTTTTTTTTTTTTTTTAACCAGGTAAAGCACTGCTTGTAGCATGGAGCTCTAGTCTGCTCTGCAGAGTGGGGATATGAGGTTATGCATTTATAATGATAATGAAGCCGCTGAAACCTCAAAGGAATTGTTGAGTAGGAAAGGACTGGGGAAAATAGTTCTGATAAATTAAGACATTTTTGAGAATAAAGGAACTTGGTGAGGGATTTACACCTATAATTTTAGCTCTAGGGGAAGCTGAGGCAGGAGGATTATGCTTGCATTGCCAGTCTGGGATATATGGTGAGAAAGCCATAACTGCTGGAGGGTATAGTCCAGTGTCAGAGCACTTGACCAGTGTGAGTGAAGGAGGTCCTAGGTTCAATCCCTAGTAACAGAACACAGTCCTGAACTATTAAGTAGAGGGTGCATGGGCAATAACAGTTCCAACATAGGTACATTTGTACCACAGGGCTAGTGAGAAGACTCAGTGGGTAAAAACACTTGCCGTGTAAACCTGAGGGCCCAAGTTTGATCACCAGATCCCAGAGTAAAAAAGGAGAAAATTGATTCCCCAAAGTGTGTCTGAGTGTGTGTCTGATGTGTGTCTGTGTGGTGGCGACACAAAGTAGGAAACTCGGTGTATGTTGAAATGGATGTATATATTTATCTTACGTATTTCAGAATGGTAAAGAATGAATGGAAGCCCTGGTGGTGGTACATACCTTTTATATTAACACTCGAGGAAGAAGAGACAGGCACATTGCTCTGAATTTAAGGTCAGCCTTGTCTACGTAGCAAGTTCCAGGACCACACAGGCTACACAAAGAAACCCTGTTTCTGAACACAAACAAAGAAAAAAAAAAAAGAGAGAGAGAGAGAAGGAAGAAGAGGAGGAGGAGAAAAAGAAAAAAGATAAATTGATTTTACGTCCGTAAGGGTGCATGTCAGGACTGCAGATCTAGGTGGAACGCTTGCTCAGCATGCTTGAGGCCCCGAGTGTGAGCCTCAGCACTGTATGAACAAGGCGTGGCAGTGCGCTCCTGGAATCCAGCGCTTGGGAGGCAGAAACGAGATTAGAAGTTCAAGGTCACGGCAGCATAAGAAGTTCTAGGCAAGCCTATGAAAGAGAACTTGTCTGGAAAAAGAAAATAAAAGGTTTGTCAAACTGGAACACCTAGGCATGTGCCCCAGGACACTCTTGCTCAGGCAGTTTGACCTAGGTATGCATTGAAATTTTGCCCTTGATACAATAAACACCCAAATTCTTACTCAAAGAGTGTACAAAATTGGCTTAACTCATAGAGGTTTCTTAATTGTAGCCACATGCATCAATCAGCATGGAAGGATTTTATAAACAATATAAATGTTGAGAATTACAAGATACATGGGTGGTTTTGCCACAGTTGTAACTACAAAAGTTAAAGAGCAATTCTATGCTTGGTGTGATGGTGCACATCTGCAATCCCAGCCCCTAGGAGTGGAAGAAGGGCCATTGGCTACACAGCAATTTGAACCCAGCTTTGAACAAACAAGACATATATAAGCTTGGGGAAAAATGTTTATAACATAGGGAACAAGTGACTAATGTTCTAGTAAATGAAGGCCTCTCCTGTGAACATGAAGATACTTACTGGGCCTGGTATTAATTCACATAGGAGCAAGCACAGATGATAAGCATAGAAAAGGTTTGCCCTCCTTACTAATCATGGGCATGCAAATCTAGGCAATGAGATAGTGAGTTTGCTTATCAAATGGGTAGATTAAAATGGAGATAATAATTTCAAGTCTACCTACTTTGCAGGGCTGTTGTGTCAGATGAGATAGTGTATATATGAAACCCATTTCACATTGACAGCTATCTCTGAGACACACAGATTGTTCATAAAGAAATGATATGTGGGCTGTGGAAGCCGCCGGTTACCGTGCAGACATGGCCAAGTCCAAGAACCACACCACACACAACCAGTCCCGCAAATGGCACAGAAATGGCATCAAGAAACCCCGGTCACGCCGGGCGGTGGTGGCGCACGCCTTAATCCCAGCACTTGGGAGGCAGAGGCAGGCGGATTTCTGAGTTCGAGGCCAGCCTGGTCTACAGAGTGAGTTCCAGGACAGCCAGGGCTATACAGAGAAACCCTGTCTCGAAAAACCAAAAAAAAAAAAAAAAAAAAAAAGAAACCCCGGTCACAAAGATACGAATCTCTTGAGGGGGTTGACCCCAAGTTCCTGAGGAACATGCACTTTGCCAAGAAGCACAACAAGAAAGGCCTGAAGAAGATGCAGGCTAACAATGCAAAGGCAGTGAGTGCACGCGCAAAGGCAGTGAGTGCACGCCCAGAGGCCATCAAGGCCCTTGTGAAGCCTCAGGTCACCAAGCCCAAGGTGCCAAAGGGCCCCAGCCGCAAACTCAGCTGTCTGGCTTTCATTGCTCACGCTTGGAAGCGGATTCGAAGCTACATGGCTAAGGGTCGCAGGCTCTGCCAACCAAAGCCCAAGGTTCAAACCAAGGCAGAGGCCAAAGCTCCAGCTAAGGCCCAGGCTTCAGCCCCAGCTCAGGCTCCCAAAGGTGCCCAGGCCCCTGTGAAGGCCCCATAGAAAAGGCTCCTGCCAGCCGGGCGGTGGTGGCGCACCCTTTAATCCCAGCATCTTGGGAGGCAGAGCAGGCGGATTCTGAGTTTCAGGCAGCCTGTCTACCGAGCGAGTTCCAGGACACCCGGACTACACAGAGAAACCCTGTCTCGAAAAACCAAAAAAAAAAAAAAACTTACGTGTGTAAAATGTTTTGCCTACAGTATGTCTGTGCACTATACCATGTGCATGCCTGGTACTAGTACAGGTCAGACAAGGGCATTGGATCCCTTAGAGCTGGAGTTACAGATGGTTGTAAGCTGCCATGTAGGTGTTAAGAATTGAACCTGGGTCCTTTGCAAGAACAGCAAGCACTCTTAACCACTGAGACATCTCTCCAGCCCCTCTGTCAGCCTATCTGCCTGTCTTCTTTGTTTTCCATTTTTGATGTGTGTGTGGGGAGGGGTGTCTACTCGTTAGTCTATGTGCATGTATGTGCATGTGCATGTAAGCATAAGTGGGTGGGAGAAGCCTGAGGTATGCATACACATGCTGGCCTGTGTGATTTCCTGTTAATACTGTTCTTCCCACATGAGTTAGCATTCACTTATTGGTATTAAATAACTTTCTTAATGTTACATTGAAGATATCTTTGCTCGAGACAAAATTCCCATTGTAGGGGAGGAACCAATTATTACATTGAGTCTCTGCTCTGGAAAGTTCTGTGTTACTACCAAGGTAAGTCTAGTTCACTGTAACTCACTAAAGAATTGGCTTCACTTTTTTTTTTCATGCCAAATAATTTTAGTGGGAGGAAGGTTGACTCTTAACTGTTTCTTATAGTCAGCAGCTGTAATTTTCCTACTTAATATTCTGAACAAATGCCACCTCCATATGTGAAGTATACTCCTCCAAGCTGGCCTAAGGGTAGGGGTTGTGTGTGGGAAAAAGGCTCTGTGGATTAATTAGCATCCCTGTAAATTAGCAGTACATCTGTCTGACTCAGCATTTCCTGGCTGCCAGCATAGTGTAAAATGTCAGAGATGTCCAGCACTGACCTTTCCAGCGGAGGTGCTACTGTATAAGGCAAGACTTTGCAAATGGCAGTGTGCAGGCAGTTCTGGTCCACTCTTCGGTCATCCTTGGGGAGTGTACCCATTATTGCTGAACATGTAAAATAGATGTGGTAGCCCAGCTAAACAAGCAGAGTACTAAGCACTTCCCTAAGAGGCAAGCGCTCTTACCCTTTGTTTAGTGTGGCCTTCCAGTACTTACCATAGCACATTGGAAATTTTGGTTTATGATCTGTTTCTCACTGTATGGTACAATCTTCAGATCCATCTCTGTTCTATATTTCTAAGGCTTAGCAAGATGTCTGGCCCATTTATAGTCTCAGTGTTTATTGAATGTTGGATTAAATTTATTCTAAACTTTCAGTACTAGCCCCGGGAGATGGGCACCGGGAAAGCGGTTGATCGGAAAGTAGAGCTTGAGAAGGAAGAGGGTCATGAACTCCATAAACGGCTAAGCCAGGTGGACCCAGAAATGGCTTCCAAGCTACACCCACATGACAAACGCAAAGTGGCCAGGTAAGAAGCCTAAATCCATTGTCCCAGAGTCCCTTTATAGAGCTTGGAGACAGTAAAGTGTCTAACCTGGGTATAGAGGGGCTGGGTAATAGTGGAAAACTGATTTGTTGTTCTAGTTCAGTGGACTCGGAGGCCCTGATGATTACTGCCTCAGTCCAACTCCCTCAGTAAACAACTGCACTCTGCTTTGTTGTTACATTTTAAAGGCGTGGTACTATATTGTTTTTCCCTAGGGCCTATGTAATCTTGCTTCATTTTCTATTTGATCTTTGCTTGTATAACAGTTTTCATATAAAATTTTTCTGGCATGTAATTCTTTTACATTGTGACTTGAGTTTCATAATTTGATTGTGCAATGCTGGGTTGTGCCCCAGTCGCTTTCCCAGTGGGAGGTGGTGTTTATAAGCTGTCTTATAAGTCAGCTCACCTTTGCACATGGAACCTTTGTAGCAGGGAAGAAGAGAGTAAATAAACTCCTCACATGCTTTCTTAGAGTGTTTTTGGAATTGAAACTTCATATGTTGCTTTATTTTTCTGTAGCGTTGGAAGTGTGGCTCCTGTGTCTGGCACAGGAGACTATCTCAGGAAGGATTTACTGGGTGCTGGCTACACACATCACTTGCTATGGTAACATTAGTGATTGGGGGCTTAGAAAGTCTTCTACTCAAAAGATTTTTAATATCAGTGTTTCTTCATACTTTTCCATTATTCTGTCTTAGAAGAGCCATTTAAGAATGCCCCTACCCCACTGTGCCCTCTTCTAATGAAATTTTACATTAAAGGAGAAAGTTTTTTCTACACAGAGGTTTCCTTGGAGGGCCACATTCTAACCATTTTTCTCATGAAGGTATTATCTTACTGATGAGAACGCTATTCTAGGGACATACTGTTTGTACTCAGTAGGCATACTTTTTTTCCTGTTGTTGAGTCAAGATCTCATGTTGTCCCAACTGCCTTAGCTGAGGGTGGCCTTGAATTCCTAGTCTTCTCTCTCATCAACAGTGCTTAGAATCTGGCATTTGTTTCCATGACTAACTCCACACATTTTATTTCAATTTCAAACCTTCCCCCCCCCCTTTTTTTTTAAGCCCAGGAATATTGTAGTAAACATTCCATTTACACTTCTGCTTGCTGTGATTTTTAGAGTCTGTCTTTAGTTTTCTCTCCTTTCCTGATCAGATCTTGCTGTTTTTCTCTTTGGTTTTTCAAGGCAAGGTTTCTCTGGCTGTCCTGGAACTTATTCTGTAAACCAGGCCTTGAACTCAGAGAACCGCTTGCCTCTGCCTCCTGAGTACTGGATTAAAGGCGTGTCGCCACCACCGCCTGGTTCAGATTTTTTCTGAAAGCCTCTTGAGAACTGCCTCAAAAAGAATCACTGAGTTCCAAGCGAGAACTCTAGTGTCTCCTGTAGGAAAGATGGGGAACTTTTGTCACCATTCTTTTGGGTGGAGTCTGTATCCTTCCCACAAGTAGGTGAGGTACTGTTAGGGTTTTTTCTTACAGATGTTCTCTGAGTGGCCATGGTTATTGAACAACAGGGGTTTTCCCACTGGTATTGGGATTTCAGGAAACAAAAGTAGGTCAGGAAGGGAAAGATTGCTTTCCAGCTTTTCCAGTCGCAGCCATCCAAGTGGGACAGTGGGGCTGGCTTTGGGGAGCTCAGTTACCTGGTGCAGCAGACTGCACACAGAACTGGACAGCAGCTTAAGAATGAGTGTGTGGGCTCTGTCTTTGAAAGTCTTTGTTGCAGGAGAGTGTACTGGATTAGCCAGAAGTGATTCTTGATTAATTCTAGACATATTTAAAAAGAAAGTGGATGAGCCGGATGTACAGCATGCTTTGGCACTGTGGGAAAGGCGCTCCAGCGAGCCCAGACTTGTTGGCTTGTACAGAGTGTCCCAAACAAGCTTGTACTGCTCACTTGAGAGTGAATCTCCTTCTGTTTGTACAGAAGAAACCTGTTATTTCTGAACCCGTTTAACTAATTCTAGAATGTGTTTTTAAAAAGAACAGTGTTACTTCTCACCCAGAGTTTAGGTGCCTTTCTGAATAGCTCTGGGATTAGAGTAAAGCCAGAGCTTCTTGCTTGGGAATTTATTCATGAAGTTGAAAATGAGGCTTTCTGTGAGACAGTCTTTCTCTTTATTCCAGTTGAGAATGAATTTTCCTAATGGGTTCCCCACCCCACCCCCTTTTTTAAACAACTTAGGAGCTTGCAAGTGTTTGAAGAAACAGGAATCCCTCACAGTGAGTTCCTCCATCGTCAACAACGCAGTAGGAAGGCGGTGTGTCCTCTCGGAGGCCCTCTCAAGTTCCCTAAACCCATGCATTCCTCTGGCTTCATGCTGACCAGGCAGGTAAAATGCTTTCGGTCCTAGAGTCCATCTGAGGCAAAATGAAGATTCTAAGATTTTGTGTGTCAAGCGCTTTGAACCTTGGTGATTGACGGTGAACACTAGTGTAAGCTGCTAAGTTTATTGTGTCAGCACTATGCCTTGTCTTAGGCCTGTGCTGCTGTTCCCTAGGTGTTTCTGGAAAGCAGGAAGAATAATACTGGTTTTCAGATACCAGAGTAGGGTAGGAAGAGACATGAGAATGAAAGAACTGCTGCGAGAAGGCTGAAAAGTCAGAGTGAAGAAGGTTTCCTATGCCTCTTCTGGAATGTCTGAAGACAGCTACAGTGTACTCACATATAAATTAAATAAATAAATCTTAAAAAAAAAAAAAAAAGATGGTTGTGAGCCACCATGTGGGATTGAACTGTGGAAAAGCAGTCAGTACTCTTAACCACTGAGCCATCTCTCCAGCCTACTTTGTGAGTTCTTAAGGCCAATTAGTTTACCATTATGTATTTCAACTCTTCAGTAAAATAGAAATGATAATAATAGTATGTATCTCATGGTACTGATTGAGAATTCAATAAACTAATATTAATATTAAACAAAGCTGTGGGATTGGGAGTATGGCTCAGTAGTAAAACACTTGTTTGCTATTCACAAGACCCTGTGTTCAGTTCCCAGCAGAGTGCTCATAGTGAGCTCCATGCAAACAGTAAAACACTGGTTTACTGATCAGTCCTCGGGAAACAAATCTTAGCAAGGTAAGAGAAAGAGCTGTGGTCGTTAGAGGCCGAGAGGCAGTAACAGTGAACAGATAGAGCAGACAGTCCTAAATGTGAGGAGAGTTCGTCCTAAGTCATTCTCAGTTATAAGTTTATGGAAGACTGTAACTTTTCCATAATGAAATGTTTTTACAGTCCAACCTTACACCACAGTTCAGTACAAACTACTGGTGTTGCCTCATGCCAGTGCTGTGTCTGGCTGCTACACCTACATGATGCTGATCTCCCTACTCACCTGGGTAGTTGACGCTGCACCAGGAGGTCACCTGGGGATTCTGATGAAAATCACACAAATTTAGAATAAAAAAAAGAATACGACAAAAGTTAGGAAAAGTCAACCACTGACGTAGTGACACACCCTTTAGTCCCAGCACTCAGGAGGCAGAGGAAGGTAAGTCTCTGTGAGTTCTAGGCCAGGCTGGTCTACAGAGTAAGACACTGTCTCAGAAAACCAAAGAGAAAAGAAAAGTCAACCAGGGAATCCTTGACCACTTGTAAAAGCATGTGTGTATAATTCACAGTAAAGCACCTGCCCTTGGTTCCAGCTGTCATTATATGCTGTTCAAATAATAGGATGGCGTGTACTCTATTCTGTTTTGCTGTCCACTTACACAGTCCAAAGGTCAGGTGAATACAATATGAATCTTTATATCAGAGGAATCTTTTCATTCAGATAGAAACCCCTCTTTATGGCAGCCTGGTCAATTCACCATGTGAGTGTATAGTAGACACCTGCACGTGCTACTCATTCATGGGCTGTTCTGACTCAAGTTCTAGATGAGCGCTTGGATAAGAGAGTGGATGACATGCTTGCTGCTGGACTCTTGGAAGAGCTGAGAGATTTTCACAGACGCTATAATCTTAAGAACATTTCAGAAAATAGGTGAGGATTTGGCTGCTGTTCTGATTTACCCTCCTTTGCTTGCCCATGGTTGCAAGACCATAGACAAGACTAGTACTGGCTCTGGATCTACTTACTAGTCCTTGGCCTTGGCATTGGCAAGACCTGTTGAAGGCGGTTATTATACCTGTTGGAGTGGAAGTTGGCTTTTTTTTTTTTTTCCAGACATTCCCAGGAGTTACTTTTTAAGGAAGTAACCTGGGAGCTGGTGGGGTGGGAAGGGGAACATTTCAGTCAGTAACCACTCAGGACCTCCCTGTTCTCATCACTGACACCCTCCAAGGCCCCCGCTGGCTTCCAGAGGCTGTGGCTCACTGCTGACACTCTCCTGTTCCCAGCCAGGACTATCAACATGGTATCTTCCAGTCAATTGGCTTCAAGGAATTTCACGAGTTCCTGACCACTGAGGGGAAATGCACACCAGAGACTAGTAACCAGCTTCTAAAGAAAGGTGTGAATTCCTCTGTGTAACCTAGCCTTGGACATCTTTGGGTGATAGTCTGAGCTGAGGCTAGAAGAGTCTCAGCTAAAAATTGAGATTGTTATCTGTGAAGTCTAGTAGTTGTTCTTGGACCGGGAGGGTGCTGACTCCTAACAGAAAGAAGTGCTTACCCAAATGCCGCTGTGTCGCTGTATCTTCCAGGTGTTGAGGCTCTGAAACAAGTAACTAAGAGATACGCCCGGAAACAGAACCGATGGGTTAAAAATCGATTTTTGACCAGTAAGTCCCACTTTTCCTCATCTTCTGGATCCTTTTTGACAGAATGTTAATCTGTCCTAAGAATCTGGCCCCAAGGTCTTTTGCATAGATGATTATTTGGGGGTGTTTTCTAGTGATGTCTCAGAGGGAAAAAGAGAAACAATTTTAAGTCTCCACTGCAGAGTTTTTCTTCTTCCTTGAACAGATGGTGGTGGCTACAAACAGGATGTAAGAGCAGCATAGCACGTGTGAGCAGACTAGGTGTTCAGATCTGATTCTAACTTCAGTTTTGTACCTGAAGAGCAGGCAGAAAGCTGCAGGGAACTTTCCTAGTTAAAGTGGGGTTTGGGTCTGGTGATCTTTACTAAAAAGAGCAAAATGAAATGTTTCTCCTTGCTTTATTTTTGTGACTATATACATGGTACTTGAATTGCTTCAAGTGAAACTTTAATTGGACAGAACTTTTGGGGCATAGGGGTTCAAGACAGTGTTTCTCTATACAACAGCTCTGGATCTTCTGGAACTTGATGTGTAGACCAGGCTGGCCTTGAATTTACAGGGATCCACCTGCCTCTGCCTCCCAAGTCCTGGGATTAAAGGTGCGTGCAACCACTTCCAGACTTGGACAGAACTTTTAAGGGAGAGGGAAGGAAAGTCTCGTACTGTGTCTTTGGCACTAAATTTAGTCCTATACATAGTTGAATTGAGGCGTCAAGGTGAAGGTAATTGTTTTTACAGATAAGAACATGAAGACCTAGTGAAAGTCAAGTAACTTCTCTTCCCTTCACCCCTGGCTACTAGGCAAGAGAGCCCAAATACAGGCCTGACTCTGGAGTGTAGGCGCATGTTTCATTTAGCTTATGCCATTGCCTATCTGGCATTCATATTGGCCCTCAGGTCCCCAGTTGTATGCTTATGAGCTAAATGGACATTAATTTAAGTGTAGTGAAACTCCACTTTTTATCTTGTGGAAACTTTTAAAATAGACTTTGAAATCATCTCCAATTTGCTTTTTGCCAGTAGAGTTCTGCTTTCAGTTACAGGTCAGACCAGCTGAGGCCTCTGCCCCTGGTCTTTGAAGCCTTTGACCATATACACCTTGGTGTATGGTGTCACTTCCTTCAGTTTACCCTTTGCCTCCTATCTTGATAAATAGATGGGTCCTGTCTTAGTCTCTGCTGAACTTGATGTTCAGAACTACAGATCTCAAGTACAACTTCCCTTTCTGACTGTAAGTCTGAAACAAAAGCTTTTTGTAATGATTTAGAACTTCCTCTTGTGGTAAGACATAGTAACTCCCGTCTCTGAGGCCGCAGGGGTTAATGGCATCTCATCCTGTGCAGGCTCAATCCTGGTGCCAGAGTGAAAGGCACAGCTGCCCTGTAAGTCAGGAGCCACATTTGATTGGCCAGGACTAGTCTGCTGGGATATGGCCTGGCAGAGAGCCAGAGGGACTTCCCCACCCCAGCTTGGCCTTGGACCCAAGCCAGAAATAGCAGCTGGGAGCCGAGAACTTGTTGAAAGGTGCTTAGATAGGGCACAGAAGCCCAACAAAGGACTTAGAGGAGAAAGGGAAATGTAGAGTGGCCTAGAAACAGGTGCAGACCTTGACTAAGGCCAGGTGTGCTGTGGGTGCTGCCTGCGCTCTCCTAGTCTCACCTTTCCATGTGGCGGCAGGTGTAGGCCAGTCCGGTCTATGGAGAATCTTATTTGTGGTTGGCACACTCAAAAGGCCAGCACCTGTCAGCCGTTGGCATCCCGATGCCTTTGATATTTTTTGTCTATGGGACAATGCTTCTTGCCTTCAGGTAACTGACTGCACCTAGCCGTCTAGTGTGTCTGTGGAATGCAGAGGCTAACTGCAGCTAAAGTATTACAACACAGTTGACTCAGATGCATAATGTCTTTTCCTCCTCCCTCCAGTCTCATGTCCATTCAGAGTATTTGCCACAGAGTGGGGTTTGAATCATCCTTTATATATGGTTCTTACAAGAAGGTCTTCAGAAACCTGGCATTGTACTACATGACTGTAATCCCATTACTTGGAAGGTAGAGAGGCAGGAGGATCATGGGTCTAAGACCAAACTCAGGTGCTTGGTGAGTTCGAGGATAGCGTGGGCTGGGCCACATGAGTCTCTGACACTCCTCCCCAAAAGCATGGAAGCAGGGTGAAATTCAACTAAATCAGCCCCAAGGCTAGTAGAGCAGCTTAGTTTCCTCCTATAAAGTACTGTCTTTGTATCATAATGGCCCACATAGTGGTCACCAGAGCTGGTACTCCATTTTGATTTCCTTACATAAAGATCAAAGTTACAGTCATGCATATTTACTGCCTATGAGTTAGGCTTATGGGTCTTTGAGATTGTGGCTCACATTTATAGTAGAATGAATAGTGTGGTCAGAGTGTCACTCCTTTGGCCCTGTGTGTTCTGCTTGAGGGTTTTAAAATCTTGGAAACAGAATAGATTGGGACTTAGAGGCCAGGCTCTCACAACTGTTTTTTGTCATCATTAGGACCTGGTTCCAGTGTCCCCCCGGTATATGGCTTAGAAGTATCTGATGTTTCCAAGTGGGAGGAGTCTGTTCTGGAACCTGCTCTCAATATAGTACAAAGTTTCATCCAGGTGACTATTAAGGAGGCACGGTCTATGATCGGGTTTGCAGAGTACTTTCTTTTACTGGCACTTTTGCTGCTATTTTGGTGAGCCAAATGTCTTTTCAATGGGATAAAGCAGCAGGGCTGACTGCTGTTACATCTCTGGAGCCTGTTTTTGCTTTCACCTTTAGAAAGGTTGTTGCTGAAATCTGTTAACAGCCCACCTGCTCTCTGGAGGATGAAAAAGGAATCTTGGGAAAATCCCATTCTCTTTACCATCAGAGATTTGTCCCCAAATCTTCTTGCATTGAATGACCCTGCCTGTTGCTCTCTTAGGGTCACAAACCGACAGCCACTCCAGTGAAGATGCCATACAATGAAGCTGAGAACAAGAGAAGTTACCACATGTGTGACCTTTGTGACCGCATCATCATTGGGGACCGGGAATGGGCAGGTAGAGTGCAGATGGGGGGTGGGGTGTGTGTGTGTGTGTGTGTGGTGTCACACTTTCTAAAACTTAGTATTTAATAGTTGAATGCTGGAATCAGCTTTGTAACAGGACAGACAGATTCCTGAGAACCTTTCCCAGATTAGGGAGTTACCTCTGTACCCTGACATGCAGAAGACCATCGCCCTCCAGATGCAGCTGGAATAGGAGCATCCTACTGAGAGAAGTTCGTTGGCCTTTCCTGTCTAGAACTTATTTGTGGGACAGATAGAAATAGTCATTAGGCAACTCCTGCAAGCTAGTTGGAGCAGAAGCACAGCTGGGAGGGATCAGGCATCATGGGGTCCTCGGACCCAGAGGGCCAAACTGTGATGGAAGATGGAAGAAATGCTGTGAGAAGCCTAGCTAGTCTGTCCCAGCGCAGGAAGCCTTCTCAGAGTGAGCTTCTCTGGGACTCTCAGAGTAGATGTTTCTCTCCATATCACCCCATACAATGATTAGGTCTATTAACTGGCCTCTCTGGCAAAATGCACCCCATTGTTAGAGACTGGGACGGCTGTGTGCCTGAGCAGCAGAAGAAGCCCTGATTGTTGTTGGTGTATAATGATGAAAGGGGAAGACAGAGGGGTCTGATTGCTTTGTAAAGGAAACTTAGTGGTTCGATTTGTCGAATGTCCTTTGGGGGGAGCCTTTGTGAGCTTGGCTGTGTGAGCCTTCTATAGTGCCATCTGTCGAGTCCGTGCTCCCATCCCCTGCTGCCATGGAGAGCAGCCCAGAGCCCAGGTTTTCCTGAAGCTCTAGTTAGAGAATAAAGCTGACTCTTCTTCCCACATAAAGTCTCTCAGCTTCTAAACTCTGCCACACTCATACTTCCAAGCCTTTTTTTTTTTTTTTTTTTTTTAATAATGCTTTTAATATGTGTAAAAGAATTTAGCCTAGGGGACTTGAGTTCAGTGCCTGGAACCAACATGGTGAAGGGAGAACCACATTCCACTCCACAAGTCTCTCACCTATGTATATACACAAATAAATAAATAAGTTTAAAAATTAACCTGGTCATCCCTCTCTTTAGGTGTTCCTAAAGGAGATTTCTTTGCAGAACAGGATAGTAAAAATGAGCCTATATGAGATAGTCAGCAGGTAAAAGTGAGAGGACCAGTGGGTTCATGTAACAAACCTGCCCTGAGGAGCTTTAGCCAGTGTTTAGCACAGGCCTAGAATCATGTACTTGGGAGGTAAAGGCAGGAGATGCCTAAGTTTGAGGTCAATCTGGGCTACCTAGTAAGACCTTGTCTTAAATAGCAATAAACATGTGTCTACTCTGTTATATATTAACAGTTTAAAAAATTGTATATTTAAATGTTTTTGTTTGTTTTGTTTAATTAATTCTAGAAAACCATGATGACTTTTTGTTTATTTGATCTTTGTTTTCTCAGCACATACAAAATCCAAATCTCACTTGCACCAATTGAAGAAAAGAAGAAAGTTGGACTTAGATGCTGTCAGTGCCATAGGAAGCCAAAGTAATTCCCCAAACTGTGACCCAGAACGCAGAGAGGGGGAATCCTCAGGGCAGCAAGATCAAGAGCTGAAGGCCAGTGTTTGAGACACATGCCTAGTGGCCTTTGCAGAGATGTGGGGATCAAGTCCAGGAGGGAGGGGAGTGTTGCTCTCCCACGCCTGGACTGAGGAACGCTGGGCAGAAGGCCCCACCATCTTCTTTCATTCTGTGGTGTGGTCTGCAGTGGAAACAGCAGGCCTTTCAGCTCCTTGTGTGCCTGTTGTGTCTGGTAATGATGTAGTTCAGAGTGGGATTTTTTTTTTCTTTGAACCTTAAAGGTTTTATTTTAGAAAGAGGCACAGATTGCACATTTTCTACTTGAGGATCTTTTTTAGTGGTGAATACCAAGATTCAGTACACCCTTTAAAAGAGAGTTCTTGTCCCTGACGCTGGCTAAAAATATCTCATTTCCAGATGCTTTTGTAGATGACTGAAGTATTGTAAGGCACAGTCAGGAGTTCTGGACTTGAGAACGGCAGGAAGGAGTAGCCAGAGAGATGATTAAGCGAGCTGTCCCAGCTCTGTGAATCTACAGAAGAGGGGTCAGGCTGAGGTGGTTGTGACCTGGATCCTGAAGACTAAAGAAAGAATCCGAGCCTGTTGGGCTGCGCCTGTGGTGGCGGCTGTTGTTGCTGGTCATCTAAGGCAGAAATCTATAGATTCTTTGGAAATGTAAATAAAAGGATGTGTAAAAGCCCTGTAGTTTATATATGGCATGCTACACTGTCAATTTGATAGCTTTTTCTCAAACTCCACATTTATCATAGATGTAGCTGTATACTGAACACTTACATTCTCAGAGATCCCCACAGTTCATTAGAGAACTCTGTAGGAGGTGGGGAGGACCATCTGATAGCAGCCAGTGTAGACAGGAGTGCCGAGGGACATGGAAGCTGAAGGTTTCGGTGTAAAAGGGAGGGGAAGGAGCCTTTTGAGTCAGGCATGATGGTTCAGGCCTTCAGTCCCAGGTCCCAGTAGGCAGAGATAGATGGATCTCTAAGTTCAAAGCCAGCCTGCTCTACAGAGGGAGTTCCAGAACAGCCAGGGCTACACAGAGAAGCCCTGTCTCAAAAACAACAACAAAAAGAGCATCTCTGCTGAACTTAATTTTTAGGATTCCAATCCTTGGAAGGCCATAGAAGAATCATGTGTTTGAAACCAAAACAACCCCCACACAACACAAACAAATTGGATCTGTAAATTACACGTCACACAGCCGGGCAGTGGTGGCAGACGCCTTTAATCCCAGCACTTGGGAGGCAGAGGCAGGTGGATTTCTGAGTTCAAGGCCACCCTGGTCTACAGAGTGAGTTCCAGGAAAAGCCAGGGCTACACAGAGAAACCCTGTCTCGAAAAAAACAAAAAAAACAAAATTTACATGTTACACAGGCATGAGACCCAAGTTAGATCCCCAGAACCCACAGAAAAGCCCTGGCCTGGTGGCAGCCTGCTGCTGTTCCTACTGATGATGATACTACTGCACACCACAAGCATCCTGTCATCTGATGTCTGGAATTTGAGTTACAGATGATTGTGAAGTGCTCTGTGGTGCTGGGAATCAAACCTAGGTCTTCTAGAAGAGCATCAAGTGCTCTTAACCAGTGAGTCATCTCTAGCTGCACAAAATATTTACTAGGGAGACAGAAACAGGATTATCTCGTGCCTACTCTCTGTCTAGCCTAGTATAATATGCTGCCAATAGATAAGTGAGAAGCACTGTCAGTAAAGGTCGGGGTATGGCGGGTCAGAGACTCAGTGGGTAAAGTTTGGAAGGACAAGGACCTGATTTCTATCCCTAGCACATGAGGCAGAGAAAGAGCAGCAAAAGATAGATCTCTAGAGCTCTTTGCCTGCCAGCTAGCCAATCTATAAGATCCAGGTTCATTGAGAGATTCTGTCTTTAAAAAAAAATCAAGGTAGAGGGCTGGTGAGGTGGCTCATCAGGTAAAAGTACCTATATTAAAAAGTGGGTGCAGTGTGAGCATCTGTAATCCACAACTCCCAAGAGATGGCAGCAGCGGACAGGAGAATCATCCGGAAGTCCTCTGACCAACTAGCCTGGAGTACATAGCATGCGCAAACAAGATATGCTCTGGCTCAAAAAGGGAGAAAAGGAACTAACTCCCAGAAGTTGCCCTTTGGCTCCCACGTGTGCATACTCCCACTGTATGTACACCATACACACCTACACAATAGTTATTGTTTTTTAAAAGATGAGTTCTTTTGCATATGCGCGCGCGCGAGCACAACACACACACACACACACACACACACACACACAGAGCAAGGTGCCCTAGGAGGAGTGACACCTAAGGTCATTTCTCTGGCCTGCCCCCACACATACACAAAACAGAAGCAAAGGAACCCTTCAAAATTTGTGGTTACCTGTGCCCTGGATGGCAGTGAGTCAAACAGCCCAGGAGGAGCTCTGCCAAGGGGCAGGGCTGGCCTGGTCGAGAGGCAAGAGTAGAGTGGAGCTGTTAAGTGCTGTGTAGACTTGGCTGTGTTTAGAGGAAGCTTCGTTTTCTGAAATGCTTCATTTAGGTTGCTAAATATATTTTAAAGCTTTAAAAATGTCAGCAATCAAGAAAAACAAGTTTTACTAATTCTGTCTCAAAAAGCCTTTAATCCTTCCATCTGAAGTACCGACCAGGAGCAGTAACTTCTCCCGACTCACTTCTATGTCTGTTGGAATGTGAGAATGTTTTTACCTGCCTTACCCAACAATAAGTGTCTATCAAGTGCCTGCTAAATTCAAGCAGTGTGGTTGAACCCACTGCTCACATTAGAAACGATAGGATCAGAGATGGAATTCCTGTACCACCAACAAAAAACCTGGTACTGGCTGAACTCTAGACAGGCGCTGCCCTCTGAATAGCCTAATCTTGAAGGCAGGCAGAGAAGGAACAGTCATCAGCCCTTCCATCAGACATGAGAGAATCATCAGTCTTTGTACAGATGGAAGCTGAAACTAGAACATGGGTGGACCAGAGTCAGAGCAAGTTGTGGCAAAGCCAGGATAGCTGGTGTAGAAGTTAGGCCTGGCTCTTCCTCCCAGCCCTATGCTCCAGAAAAAAGACTCACACTCAAAATGTATTTACAAATACCTTGGCCATATAGCTAGGCTCTTCTCTAAGTAGACATAACTAAAAATATCCCATTTATTCTAGCCTACTCTGCCCCCTTGCCTGTGCTCAGGTCCCATGTGTCCATCTCCTCACATCTTCCCAGTGAACCTTCCAGCATAGCATATCCTTTGTCTAGCAGTTTGAAGTCACTAAAAGTATTGACTGATTTAATCCAGCAGCCCCTTTTTTGAATTTTGTTATGTTTTGTTTTTCAAGACAGGGTTTCTCTGTGTAGCCCTGGCTGTCCTGGAACTCACTCTGTAGACCAGGCTGGCCTCGAACTCAGAAATCCGCCTGCCTCTGCCTCCCAAGTGCTGGGACTAAAGGCATGCGCCACCACTGCCCAGCTCCGAAGCCCCTTTTTTATTTAGGTCTGTTCTATTTTGACCTCTCTCAAAGAGGATGTACTATATCACCAGAACTACTGAACTTATAACCATCTTTATTTGATAACTTAAAATGATTATTATTATCATTTATTGAGACAGGGTTTCGCTTTGTAGCCCATGCCAATTTGGATTTGCTTTGTAGATTAGGCTGGCCTTGAACTCAAAAGGAACCTTTTTGTTCCCCAAGTATTGAGATCAAAGGCCTGGATTTATTTGTTACCTATGTACCCTTGAAAACATGTCAATTCCCATTTCTTTCTCCCCTCTTTGGAAATTAATATCTATGTGACTAAATATACCTACAACCTGAGGTATCTCTTTACCCAGGTAGCAAATCTCTGGCTAGCTGGGAAGGACCATGGGGCCTAGCATGAGCTGTTAGCTCAGACTGCACCATCTGGCCGTAGCTTATCCCTAGACAAGCAGAGTGTTTTGGTGCAAGTCTCTTCAATTTGCCACCAGCGATAGCGATACTGTCTGAGAGCCTTTGGTGGTAAATTCCTGCACACAGTGAAACTTGGATTCCTCTTCCTCATAGCAGAAGAAGAAGAGATTAAGGTTTACTTTCAATTGTGTGTGTGCCTGCACTCTTGGGAAACCAGAGTTGTCAGGAGTTGGAGTTACAGGTGGTCCCGAGCCACCTCAAGGGGGTGCTGGGAACTTAGGTCCCCTGTAAGAACAACACATGGCCTTAACTGAGCCAGCTCTCCAGCAAGTCTCCTCCAGCCTCTATTTTATTATCTTATTTTATGTATTTGTGTTTTGAAATAATGTATTTTTGTTTTTGTTTTTAATGCATTTAACTTTTTCCCCCCTTTCCCTTCTACCTCTTGCTCTGGCCCTGCTCTTTCCACCCTCACTCGCTCTAGAACCCCTGCTTGCTCCGGCCCTGCTCACTTCAGCCCAGGGTACACTGTAGCTGTCTTCAGGCATCAGATCTCATTACAGATGGTTGTGAGCCACCATGTGGTTGCTGGGATTTGAACTTACAACCTCCTGAAGAGCAGTTGGTGCTCTTAACCGCTGAGCCATCTCACCAGCCCCCGTATTTATGTTTCTTTTTTTTTTTTCAGGACAATGTTTCCCTATGTAGCTCCTTGCTATCCTGGAATTCACTTTGTAGACCAGGCTGCCCTCTCTGCCTCCCAAGTTCTGGGATTAAAGGTGTGCACCACCACTGCCGGGCTTAATAAAATGGAAGTTTAAAAAATATATTTTCTTTCTTTTGAGGCTTAAATAGGAAGCGTTCATCTTTGGTTTATACACATGGCTTGCACCTTTGTAATGCTCAATAATTATTTGGATACAGTCTCCTTTTATAGTCAACAAAGAAGAATTTTCCATTTAAAACACACCACATACAAACTACACCAGGGTGGGATATGGTGTGCTACTGGAATTACTTGTTCATTATTTGTAAACCCAGGTTTGATCCACAGCACAACAAAACCAGAAAGTTCAGATCACATTAAAAGCCAACACCACAACAGGCAAGCACGCACACACAAAAAATAACCTTTTGTGAATTCAGTGACAATGACCCCAGCATGGAGAAATAGTCAAATTCTTACTGAGTTAGTTGCATGAAAACTAAATGAGCCCTAGCGTAAGTGGTCTGTTTCAGCCATGAAATGGTCTTTACACAAGCTGAGGAAGTCCTGAAGTAGCTACTGGCAGGAATTTCATTGTTTGATTAGTACCTGCTTAGATGTTATAGCAGTTTTCTACTGTGTTGACTGGTCCTTTGTAAAGTCATTCTAAATACTCACAGGAGGGGGCATGTTGTATTACTTAAGGTAAAAGGCTAAGCTGCTGTAACAGACACTCAGCAATGCAGTGGCTTAAAGAACAACATGCTCATTCTTTCTCATGGAACAGCTCTGGGCTCTGAGGTAGCCTTTCTGAAGAGTGCAGACCAGGTCATTGGAGCAGCTCTGCTCCCAGTGGTCACTCAGGGACACTGGTTCCTTGTATCCTGTTGCTTCAGCATCCTCTGGAACGCTGTCCTCATCTGTGTCCTTGAAGCCAGTCACTGGTCCCAGACTAGAGGAAGGGGAAGGGAAGGGGAGGCAGGAGATGCGTCCCCTCCCAGTCTGCTCCCTGTTATCCATGGGCTAGAACTACTCAATTTTCCACTAAAGAAATGAGCCAAGTCCTAAGCCAAGAAATGAGGACTGCAGATTTGGGTAGTCAGTGTGTAGCCTTCACTAAATCCACATCACAAAATACTAAACTCCAGACTTGTTTAGTGAGTTGCCTCCATTAACTTGCTAGCAACCAATCTGTCTATCTGTCAGTCTGTCCCTCTCCTCTCGCTCTCTCTCTCCCTCCCTCTCTCTCTCTCTCTCTTCCCTCCCTTCCCCTCTTTTCCCTTTTCCTTCTCTCCTTCCCTCTTTCCTATTTGTCAAATTATAGGCTTCATGCACTGATCTCTGAAATACAAAGTTGAGCATGATAAATTTCTGGCTGGTAGAAGAATAAAATCATTACGGGGATGTGAAGTTCTTGGCCAGCCACCAAGGTGCTGAAGGGAATGTGCGTGGGGTAGGGGCATGGACACTAAGCTATTGTTGTTTGACCACTCTAGGTTTCTTTTGTGGAGGGGAAACACCACTGGTTGTAATTGTAACTGAACACACTCTAATCTGTTCTCTATATAATTGTTAAGTAGCCTCTTCATATACACAATGAAGTTCTCTCCATTCCAAGGGGCACCTTAAGAATTAAGTGAGGCCCTATTATGAGTAGCACAGGCACTTGTTGCTGCAGTGTTCAGCAAAAAGTAGGTATGAATTAAATCTATTTGCTTTATGGAGAAAACCTGTGAATGCTGCTAACATGTTATAGAATGGCATCAGTTCTCAGTACCAGAGCAGATTTTCATGCAGCCAACTGAACACTTGGAGGCCAAAAATGGTGCCCCCATCTTACCTCCCATGTTTGGTTGTCATTGTCTTAGGTTACTTCTCAAATAGGTCTGTTTTCTTCCCTGTCTCAGCTTATATCTCTGGCTGTCTTTCACTTGAAGTGACATGCCCCCTTCTCTTTGCCTAGTAAGTGCCTGCACACACTTCAAGGCAGAGATCTCGTCTTCTACTTAGAGAAAAAGCTTCTTTGGATGTGGAGATAGCTCAGCCATTAAAGAGCTGTCTTGCAGACAACCCAGGTTCAGTTCCCAGCACCCACACCAGGCAGCTCAGAACTGCCTGTAACTCCTTATATCCTATACAGAGGGATCCCATACTCCTAGTTTCTAAGGGCACATGTGCTCATGTGTGTATACACACACACACATATTCAAAAATGAAAGTAAAATAAAAAGTTTCAGACCAAAGCTCCCGTGGCTCTTGGCATGACCTTCCCCTGCTGTGTGGTAGCTAGCAGCTTACACATCACACGGCACACTAGGAAGGACTGGCATGGCACTGGCTGCCAGGCACCACCCTGAGCATCTTTACACAAACTAACTCAATCTCCACAACGGCCCTAAGGAGCCACTGCTATTATTAGCTCTGCTTTACAGTTGAGGGAAACAGTCAAGGGCAGGCTGGGATCTGAAGTGAGGTGAGCAGCTCCAGTCTGATCAGTGTCCCCATTCTACTGTGACACATTCCACCTGTGGCTGTCTTGCTCCCACTGGACTGGAAATTCTGCCAGGCTGTGAATCCTTATCTTAAGACCAACCTGGAACAGTAGTGGGCAGTCAGTAGATAGCCAGGCTGGGTCCTGCAAGGCATGCCTCACTAGTCACGGCTACCCTTCATTGAGCACTTACTGTGCCAGGCGTTGTAGGCTAAACACATATGCACTTCATAATGTTCCCTTAGACAGACCAGCCATTGTGTTGTCTCCACTATACAAAGGAATGAGCAAGCAGAGAATGCTGACAGAGTACTAGCTGGATACTAGAAAGAGCTCTAGGGGGCGAGGTACCCACAACAGCCTGCTGCTGGAGACTCTGCAATTTTGTGACTTCAGGCTGGACTCTACCAAGCATCTGAGGTCTGCCTTCAACTTATGATGGTCATCCTCCTTTGGATTCCCAAGGACTAGGATTGTTGGTGTCTTCCAACACAGTTAGGTTTTTGTTTTTTGTTTTTTTTAATCCTTTTTGCTTTAAGCCAGTCTTTACATTTTTCTAACTTCATTGAGTATTACTGACCAAATTATATAATTAAGATGTACAACAATGATTTGATATATATTATGACATGCTTAATCCATTTAGTTAACATCAAGTAACATTTGTTGAACTAGGATTTGGAGCCAGAATGGGCTGACCCCAAACTACTAACTACTTGTCCTAACTACTCTGTTCTTCTTTAAGCATGTTCCTGTAGGGTTTTGTTTTGTTTAATGTACACATCATTTGCACTGCCTCTACTTCTAAGAAGGAACCAAGAGAAGAAAAGACAAAAATTCCTAGAGCACTAACTATATTAAAGACAAATTAAATAAGCCCGATTCAAGCTCAGGTACAGAGGTGAATTTATCACCAAGCCACTATAATGTCTTATGTTGTGCATCCTTTAATCCCAGTGATCAAGGCCTCAGGAAGGAGGAATGCCACAAGTTTGAGGCCAGCTTGGGTCCCAATAAATGAGACCTGTGTCAAGACAGTCTCTGTTACAATAAAGTCAAGGCCAGGAAAACACAACTTTCCATAGACACAACTTTCCTCAGACATAACTTGTACTACTCAGCTCATGGCTGTGGAGATGCCCTCACCCAACAGCTTTTCTGCAAACAGGCTTCCTCTACTGGGTGAAGCAGATTTGCTAGTAATAAACCTACGCCTCACCTCGTAACAGTTCTGGGTACCTGTTTGTTAGGGTTCCTGGTGTCCTGACAATAGTGAGTGGTGTTGACAAGGATGTGAGAAATGGAAGCTTGTACGCTGCTGGTGAGAATGTGAAATGGTACAGCTGCTGTGCAGGAAATCAAAACTAGAGGCTAGAGAGATGGCTCGGTGGTCAAGGCGCTCGCTGTTCTCACAGAGGCCCACATGAACACAAATCTCTTTAGAACTTAAAAGCAACTGGGACTGGGGAGATGGCTCACTGGTTAAAGGCTTAATGTACAAGCATAACGACCTGAGTTCAAATCCCCCAGTACCCATGAAAAATGGGATTGCTCTGTGTGCCTGTGACTCACTGTGTGGGGGCAGAGACAAATGTGTTTGAGGAGCTAGCCTAACCAAAACAACAAAGTGTCAGTTCAGTGAGCAAGCTTGTCTAGTAAAGCGGAGGCCAATGGAGGAAGACATCTTACCCCCAGCTCTGGTAGATGGGCATGTACACACATGCATATACACCACACATAAATATCACCACACATAAATATTATTTAGAAATTGCCATATGATTGGGCACTTCCATGTTCAAATACATATTTCAGAACCTAAAGCAGGATCTCAGAGATATCTGTGCATCTGTTTTCATAGCAGCAGCAATAGCGTTCACAATAGTCAAAGAGAGGCAGCAACCCAAGTGTCCCTTGGGTTGGGAGATGGGTAAACAAAAACATGAGTATATCTATGGTGGAATATTTAGCCTACAGAGGAAGTCTTGACATAGCTACATAGTAAATGAACTTTGATCACATGCTGCTAATGGAAATAAGACAGCCACTAAAAGACAAATGGAGACCATTCTACTTAATGCATCTGGAGTGTAGAAACAGAAAGTACCCTGATGGCTGCCAGGGCCCAAGGGGAGGGGCAAATAGGAATTATGTAATTGCATAGGATTTGGGCTTTCCAGGACCAAAAAGTGCTAGATGTTTGTTGTACAAAAATCAACCTGCTAATGGTTTGAATCATCCTTACAAATGGTTGAGATGATAATGTTATGACTCCCCACCTTGGTCCCATCCCAGGCTTTTTTTTTTTTTAAAGTTTTATTTATTTTTATTTATATGAATACACTGTAGCTGTCTTTTTTCTTTTCTTTTTTTTTTTTTGGTTTTTTGGTTTTTTGTAACAGGGTTTCTCTTTGTAGCCCTGGCTATCCTGGAACTCACTCTGTAGACCAGGCTGGCCTCGAACTCAGAAATCTGCCTGCCTCTACCTCCCAAGTGCTGGGATTAAAGGACCTCTGGAAGAGCAGTCACTGCTCTTAACCGCTGAGCCATCTCTCCAGCTTCCCCATCCCAGACTTTTTTTAAAAAAAAGATTTTTATTTTATGTGTATGAATGTTTTGCCTGAATGCACACATGCACATGAGCCACATTTGTGCAATGGTTGAGAAAGCCAGGAGAAGGCATAGGATTCCCTGGGACTGTACTTAGAGAGAGAATCAAACCGGGTCCTCTGGAAGAGCAGTCAGTGCTCTTAACCTCTGAGCCATCTCTCCAGCCCCCAATACAAATAAATCTTAGAAAGGAGCCAGGTGTGATGGTATGCATTTATAATCCTATCACTCAGAAACCTGAAGTTTCAGGAAAGCCTGGGCTACCTAAGAAATATCTTGGGGGCGGGGAGGGGTGAGGAAAGCGGGTCCAGACTGGGATGGATTTATAAAATGAGGAGGTTCCTGTGGAAACCAAGTGAATATAATGGATTTGCAGTCGCTCCTAGAAAGTGTGTAGGGTTGGAAGAATGGGGAGGGTGCTAGATACAATTGTATACCTCCACTGAGTTCCTGCCTGCAGTAAGCGTGTTACCTGGAAGTACGTGACCTGGGAGCATATGACCTGTTGTCTAGCATCAGTGCTGGGTCTAAGCTGATTCAAATTCCATGTAGGCGGCTCTGCCATGTCTCCATCAGATATATGTAATAACCACTCCCTATAAGTGTATAGCTTAGCAGTGTTTCCACAGAGCAACTTACCCCACAAGCCCTTACCCAAAACCCTTTGTATAAATAAAGAACCAGAGTCAGCATTTGAATAACTTAACAGGGCTGAGTTATTTCGTTTGTGAAGAACTAAAGGCCACTTTGAACGAGTTTATGTATAAAGGAGGATTTATTGACTCGTGGAATCCAAGGATGAGTTAGGCATCTAAGTCCCCCCACCTCCCCAGGGGCAGCCGATGCAGCTGGGCTTTAGAACAACTGCCACCAAGAACTCAGACACTGCCAGTTCTGTCTCTGCTCTGTGTCTGTTTGCCTGCTGCACTTTCCTCCATGCAAACCAGTGTTGCCCAAATGGCCACAAATCTCCCACGCTATGCATCCACTGCAGAGACATGGTTCTGAGTCCCAAGTCCATCCCTGGTTAAAACTGAGAAGGGTGTGTTGTTACTCCCACCGGGATCAAATGGGTTAGCATGTTGACTGAGAATGAATTACCCACCTCTGAAGGCATTTGATGAGAATGGGACTGGGGAACGTTTTCTGAATGTGGTAGAGATTAGATGTGTTGCCACAGCAGTAACATGGTATGAAGCCTAGGTATCCCAGATGCTGGTTTGGTAACACATGCTAGCTCAGGCTTGCCTGCTGTGGATTGCTCTCATCTCTGCAAGGTCCCTGGGATGGTGCATCATCAGGTATGAAGCTGGGGTCAGACTTTGTGTCACCAAAAATGGGAAAATGAAGACTTCTGAAGCCCCTGTCTTCTGCCTGTGCATCAGTGTTGAGTCCAAGGGAGGTGAGGGATATAAACTTCGTATGAGTATTATTTGTAGATTCAGAAATGTCTGTTCTAGTTTGGCCTGTACTTGGGAGATTGAGGCAGGAGAAGACCAAAGTCAACCGTGACTACAGAATGAATTCAAGGCCAGCTGGGCAACTTAGTGAGAAACCTATTTCAAAGTTTAAAAATAGACAGACAGACAGACAGACACTGAGTGTTTAGCTCAGTGGTAGAGAACTTTTCCTAGAGAGGCCCTGGGTTGGTTCAGTCACCAGTCACAGTGAAAACTAAAATGTCTGTTCTGCTTGATTTATGTGAGGTGGGGTTGAATAGGAACTGGCACACAAGCACCAGCCCACTCTCTAAGTCTTTACAACCAGAATTATAATTAATATTATATAATATTATTCTCTTCCCTCTCCTCCCACCCCTCCCTTTTCCTCTCCCTTTTGTCCCCTTCTTACTTATGGGTGTTCCCCCCCCCCCAACCCACTCCACTGTCCCAGCTGATCTCCTGGTCTCCAGGCATTCTTCTGCCCCGAGGCCTCCCAGACCAACCATTCCTGGTTGCAGGCAAATTTTATAAGTGTACTTCAGAAACTGCATTCTCTGAGGTAGGGAGGCTGCTGTATGGCTTTAATCCCAGCACAGAAGAGGCTGCATATTGAGACCCTGTCTCAGAAACAAAAGCCAACAAACAAACAAACAAAACCCAGAAACTGTTCTCCTTCAAAGCATTCGTGGCTTGTAGTGTTTCCATTCAGTGTGTAAAGGAGTCTGAGAATGTAGTTCAGTTATCTTCAGACAGGTTGTGTTGTTTTAACACAACATTTTAAAATTTAAAAAGTTTTACACTTACTTTTTTGTTTTGGTTGTTGTTGGTTTTGGTTGTTTGTTTGTTTGTTTGTTTCATGAAACAGACAGAGTCCTACTGTGTGGTCCTGGCTGTCTTGCATCTCACTATGTAAACTAGGCTGCTCTTGAACTCACAGAGATCCCCCTGCCTCTGCCTCCCAAGTGTTGGGATTAAAGTCATACACAATCATGCTCAGCACATTTATTTATTTGTTTGATTGGGCAGGGAGAGTGTGTACTGACGCCCAGGTGAGAGCCGGAGGATAGCTTTCTGGATGTAGATTTCTCTTATCTGTGGATCCCCCTGCTTCTTTTCCTTTAATAAAACTACAGATGAATTCCACTGTTCTATGTAGAACTTGTACTTAGAGGCCAGATCCCTCTGCCTCAGTCACCTCCCCTGTGGGACACATTTTGAGATTCATTGATAGATGAGATGCTTCACCCATAGCAGAACTAAGTGAGTGCAAAGTGATATCTGGAGCCCTGGCCTGCTGGTTCAAGATGTGTGTGTGTGTGTGTGTGTTGTGTGTGTTGTGTGATTGGTGTTACATATGTTGTGTTTTCTTTGTAGCATTATGTTGCCATTCTTCTGGGATCAATGGTTTTATTTTTATTCTCTAGCATCTTAATTGTACTGAAACTAGCATGAAGGTGAATAGAGGATTCTGGGAGTCCAATCTAATAAACAGATAAAAAGCTTTCTAATTAGGAATGTGTTATGCATTCAGCAGACTTAATGAGTGCTTGCTGTTCACCATTCTAGATACTAGACATCCAAAAACAAGACCGTTCCTGTCTTAAGAGTTCCAGCCTTCTGTGCTATTTGGGGATGGGGGATATCAGTGATAAATGCTAAAGAGAGGCTATCAGGAAACACTTATGGCTTTCCCTGACCTGTGTAGAGGAGTCAGGGAAGACTTTCCCTAAGAAATGGCATCTAAGACATTGAGAGCAAGCCAGGTAGAAAAGTACCTGCAAGAACCAGTCTTAGAGTATATTCTAGGCCATCTGTCAGACGATTACAATTGTCAGGTGGGTTTAAGGGAGAAATAACTTGAAGCTATGTGGACAATGGGTTGGCAGGGATTCACCAGAGGCAAAGGTTAGGTAGGTAGTTCAGGTACTTAGCAGGTAAGGCTGGGAATGTAGCTCATTAGCCAAGTGACTCACAGGTACAAGGTCCTGGGTTCAATTCCCAGCACAAAAGAAAGAAAGGAAAAAGAAAAAAAAGACTCTTTGAAAGTAAGGAAGGAACTGGATATTCAGATTGAGCCCAGGTCTCATTCCGATAGTCTGTGAGTCAGCAGGATTGACTGTATCTGAAGCTGTAGAAAACGAGAACACTAGAACAGCGGACATAGGGAGGGGAGGAACGTCCGAGAGAACCTTGAGCAAAGACACAACATCTCAAAGAGCTCTGGGAGGGGAGTAGTCTGCAAGGAGGAGGCTGGAGAGAGACCAAGTACAGTAAGGGTTTTAGTGACAAGGACATCAGTGGTAACCTTGGATAGAGAAGGGCTAGCTGAGGGTTAGAAAACAAGCCACAGTTCAGTGGCTGGAAGAGAGAAGGGAGAGGCGGTGTCTTTGAAGTCCTGAAAGGGAAGAGGAATGGCTTGGGGTTAGAGGAAGTTTTTCCTTTGTTTCTGAGACTTCCCTAAGATTAAATGCTAGCTGGAAGGAGCTACTGGTGACAGCTATGAGATGTGGTTTCCTCCTTTTGTGAGAGATGCAAAGGCCGGGAGCTGGGCCGGAGCTGGCCGGGAGCTGCTCCTTGACGCTGCCTGTTGGTGAAAGTGAGCTCATCAACTCACCCCTTTTCTTCCCAGCACTGTCTGGTTTTTAAGACTGAAATCTGGGAAACCCCTCAGAGAGGGCAAAGCAAGATGGCTGCTCGCCCTCACTGTAGACCCGATAGGAATTTTTTAGAGTTGCAAAATGAGTGACTTCCCTTAAGGTTTTAAAAAGCTATTCCCCTCAGAAAAACCTTGCCACAGAAGAAAAGGGTAGATACCACCTGATTGATTTCCAGTAGGATTCAAAAGATGCTATATAATTAATTTAGAAGCAGTAACTGACAAATGGACTAATCAGAGATAAAGAAGGCTTAGAAGACAGTTAGGGAGGTGTTACTGGAAAAAAAAAAATGGGAAGATTCACATGGAAGCAGTGACCAGTCAGAAGAATGAAAAGAACAGAGCAGACAGACTCAGTAAATAGCATGGACCCATGTGGTCTCCCACCACACATAAAACTGACTAAGATTAAAATACAAGACCTACAAAGAGTTAGGAGGAGGCAATGATGGGAAATGCAGTTTAAGAAACCATGAATGGGCCGGGCGGTGGTGGCACACGCCTTTAGTCCCAGCACTTGGGAGGCAGAGGCAGGCGGATTTCTGAGTTTGAGGCCAGCCTGGTCTACAGAGTGAGTTCCAGGACAGCCAGGACTACACAGAGAAATCCTGTCTCAAAAAACCGAAAAGAAAGAAAGAAAGAAAGAAAGAAAGAAAGAAAGAAAAGAAAGAAAGAAAGAAAGAAAGAAAGAAGTAGGAAGGAAGGAAGGAAGGAAGGAAGGAAGGAAGGAAGGAAGGAAGGAAAAAAGAAAGAAAGAAAGAAACCATAAATGGGGCTGAAGAGATGACTCAGTGGTTAAGAGCACTGACTGATCTTCCAGAGGTCCTGAGTTCAATACCCGGCAACCACATGGTAGCTCACAACCATCTGTAATGGGATCTGATGGCCTCTTCTGGTGTGTCTGAAGACAGCTATAGTGTATTCATATAAATAAATCTTTAAAAAACAAAAAGAAAGAAAGAAAAAGAAACCACTCATGGATGGACTTTGACTAATAACAAACGAGATACTACACACACACATCTTGAGTGCCTGCTCATGGCAAGTGAGAACATGGTCAGTCGTGGCAGCGCCACAGGGTAGAAACTGTATCCTCCCAGGCTGGATATGATGAGACCGAAGCACAGAGGAGCTGTATGTGCATGCTTTGCACGGGTAGGGGGTGGGAAGCCTTGCTCTGAGGTGCTGTGTTGTATTGCTCACTTGGAGGCCAAATTATTCAGGCAGGCATCTGAGTGTTTTGTGCTGTCTCCTAGCTGCCAGACTCAGTTCTGCTGCTGGGAAAACACCAAAGGGTGAGGCAGACTAGATCTCTGCTTAGACAGTGCTTTCCTCTAATGGAGAGAAGGAGGGAGAATATACAGGTCAACAATCAGGAGAATCTGGGAAGCAAAACTGGAGAAGCCTGGAAGACTGAGCTGCCAGGGTGTGTGACTGTTCCTATCTCGGAAGGCACAGACGGGTAAGACCCTGTGAGGAAGTGCCATTGCCTTCATCAGTGTGAACAGAGTCAGCCACACAGTAACACAGAGCAAAGGGAACTGTGGGCATGGCAGTGTCCAGGTGGGGACGATCTTGGTGTGTGGTTAAGGAATAGAAAGATGAGAGTAGGGGCTGGAGAGACGGCTCAGCAGCTAAGAGCACTGGCTGCTCTTACAGAGGAATGGGTTCAATTCCCAGCACCTACATGGCAGTTCACCATTGTCTGTAACTCCAGTTCCAGGTATCTTCACACAGACATGGGTAAAATGTCAATGCACATAAATAAAATAAAGCAAAATATAAAGATTAAAAAAGGAAGGAAGGCCGGTGGCGCACGCCTTTAATCCCAGCACTTGGGAGGCAGAGGCAGGTGGATTTCTGAGTTCGAGGCCAGCCTGGTCTACAGAGTGAACTCCAGGACAGCCGGGGCTACACAGAGAAACCCTGTCTCGAAAAAAGAAAACAAACAAACAAACAAAATGTTAAAAAAGGAAGGAAGGAAGGAGGAAGGAGGAAGGAAGGAAGGAGAAGGAGGAAGGAAGAGAGAGCACAGTGACCAGTGTGGAAGCTGGAGTTTATAAAAGGCAAACTCAGGGGCTCTGGGTAGATGCAGGAAAAACCTGGTAGATTGTAGAAAGTAGTTTGTATTTTAGTTCAGTTGCAATAGAACAAGCACAAGAATCGTTTTAGTTTGTTTGCCTAGTGGAAGAACAGAATCTGATTCACAGGTTAAGGATGAGTCGGAGCCCAGACTGATAGCATTTGTCTGTTCTTTGCACTTGGGAGGCTAAGGAGGAGGGCAGAGAGATTGAACAAAATGACACCCTACCTTAACAAACAAACCAATAAGTAAATGGGAGGCCAGGTGTGGTGGTATGTATTCTTGGAAACAAGAAGCAGGTGGGTCTCTGTGAGTTCGAGGCTAGCTCAGTCTAGGACTATATAAAAGGTTTCAGACCAGCCAGGACTCCATAGTCTCAAAAAGCAACCAACCAAGCAAAGAAATAAAAGGAAAACTGAGGAATAAAGGGGGGAAAAGAAGGGAGGAATGGAGGAGAGAGGAGGGGAGAAGAGGGGAGGGAGGAGAGGGGAGGGAAGGAGAAGGGAGGAGAGGGGAGGGAAGAGAGGTGAGGGGAGAGAACTGAGAGGGGAGGGAAGGATTGGGGAGGGAAGGAGAGGGGACGGGAGGAGAGGGGAGGAAGGAGAGGGGAGGGAGGAGGGAGGAGAGGGGAGGAGAGGGGAGGAGAGGGGAGGGAGGAGAGGGGAAGGGGAAAGGAGGAGAAGGGAGTTGAAAAGGATACCTCAGCTGAGACCAGGGCCTGGAGCTCAGAAGACTGGATGGGTTAATATTAATTTATCTCTCATAATTCACACCTGTAAGCCCAGAACTCAGGAGGCCGAGGCACCTGAGTTCCAGGCCAACTTGGGTTACAGAGTGAAAAACTGGCAGAAAGAAAGAACAAGAGAGGATGAGAGGAGGGAGGAAGGAGGAGAGAAGAGAAGAGGCTACTTTTGTGCCTTGGGGCTCCCTCTCCCCAGTTTATCCTGTCACACTGGGCGACTTACACAGAGATGACAGATTTTCCTGCAGAAAAAAGGATTAAAGTTACTGAACTCCCTTGGAACAGTAAGTGCTCCCCTTCTCCCCCTCCGCCTCAGCTCCTAGCTTATTGGACCAGTGGAAGACCAACAGGTTCAGCCACTTCCGCTGCTCCCAGGAAGGCGATTGCAGCTTAGTCCAGGCTGGGTCTACTCAGCACAGAAGAGAACAGTGTTTGGGCATCCACACAAAATAAATATTTGTTGTGTGAGCGAATGGGTGCCTTGCGAAATAGAGAAGACTAATCCACAGAGAAGGAGGAAGGAGCAGATGTGGGAGCAGAGCCCGGGCAAGGAGGAGAAAGAAAGAGCTTCCTGTTGGTGTCCTTCTGGGTTCTGCAGCTCCTGAGGCCTAGCTCTGCCCTCGGGTTCCCCAGATAGCTCTGTTCTCTAGAAAATACCCCACTTTCCTGTGAATATCTTCTATATGCACCCCTACCACTTGTGTGTGTGTGTGTGAGAGACACAGAGACAGAGATGGAGAGAGAGACAGAGATGGTGCCCTTGTTTCCACAGCCTTGCCAACGTGGGCTTATCTTTGTCTCTAGATTTGTAGTTCTATAACAGATCTTAAAGCTAACTGAGCCTTCCTTCCTTCCTTCCTTCCTTCCTTCCTTCCTTCCTTCCTTCCTTCCTTCCTTCCTTCTTCTTTCCTCCCCTTCCTTCCTCCTTTCTTCCCCTCCTTCCCTCCTTTCCTCCCTCTCTCTCTTTCTTTTCTTCCTTCCTTTGAGGCAGGGTCTCAATATGTAGCCCTGGCAGTCCTGAAATTCACTATGTAGATCAGGCCGCCCTGGACTCACAGAAGTCTACCTGCCTCTGCCTCTGCCTCCTGAGTTGCTGGGATTACAGCATGCAACATCACACCTCACTACATTTATTTCATTCACTGCCCAGAACCATTATTTTCTTGAGATGTATTTGTATTCGTGTTATTTTTATTTAAGTCCTTTTTTTTTCTTTTTTAGCTTTATTTACACTATTATTTTATGTGCTTGAGTTGAGTGCTTTATACGCATGTATAACACGTATACCTGGTGCCTGAAGAGATCAGAAGAGGGTGCTGGCCCTCCTGGGACTGGAGTTATAGGCAGTTGTGAGCCACTATGTGGGTGCTGGGAATCAAACCCAGGTCCTCTGCAAGTGTTCTTAACTGCTGAGTGAACTCTCCAGTCCCCCTTTCTCCCAACCCTGCTGACTTCTAAGATCGTTCATGTTCAAGTTGATTTGGCCATAGACATTCAAACTCTTTCTAAGTAGAATCGAATTTCACATTTACATGCCTAATTCAGTTATTTGGATTGTTAACATAGATCTGTTATGTTGTTGGTTTACATATACAATTGACAATTTTTTTTCCCTAGGTGATATTTTGGTTGGCATTTTCTAGGATTTAAAAAAAAATTATTTGTTTTGGTTGTTTTGTTTCTTAGACAGTGTCCCATGTAGCCCAGGCTCACCTTAACCTTGCTATGTAGCTGAGGATAACCTTGAACTCCTGATCCTTCTGACTCCACTTCCCAAATGCTGGGTGTCACATGTGTGCATCATAGCACTGACCTGACATAGATTTCCAACATTCTCTTTCCTTATTATGTTTGACAGAAGACAAAGTGCAACAGAACTCCTTCGTCAAACATCCTTTGACAGGCACAGTAGTTCCCACCAGTGGTCCCCCCACTCTGGAGACTGAGGCAGTTCTGCTGTTGAGTTTTCAGCCACCGTAGGTTACATTGTGAGTTCCAGGCCAGCCTGGGCTAAAGAGTGAGATTCTATCTTTAAAAAAACAAAACAAAACAAAACCAAAGGACTGACAAGGTGGTTAGCAGGTAAAGGTGCTTGAAGATTTGAGTTCTGATGGGTAATAAAAAATCTCAGAAGCCGGGCGATGGTGGCACACACCTTTAATCCCAGCACTTGGGAGGCAGAGGCAGGCGGATTTCTGAGTTCGAGGCCAGCCTGGTCTACAGAGTTCCAGGACAGCCAGGGCTATACAGAGAAACCCTGTCTCGAAAAATATTAAAAAAAAAAAAAAATCTCAGAGGTCCCCTTCCCTTTCCTTGTCCACCCAGTCAAAGTGGTCTCTGGACCACTCTCCTCTTAGACAAAGGGTCCTTCCTTGTCTAAGGGTGTGGGGGGTGTAGACTGTGAGAGTAAGCCTGGTAAGATCGAGCTAGGGCTTGGAGCCCCTGAGACCCTGAAGGGACAATAGACGCTTCACCTGCTCCTGGCACCAGGTCCCTATCACGTAGCCACAGCCCCCCACAGAGAGAACTGTGGCCATCAGTCACGCAGGGGCAGTGCCCTCGAACCCCTCCACATGTAGAAGAAACATCCCTAATTATCTGAGACCAGGCCAATAGGAAGCACCTGCCCACCCACCAACCCCCACCCACCCCAAAACTGTATTAAGATTCCAGAAGGAATAAAGGTGTATGAGATTACTTGGTCACTGAGAGCATCTGTCACAAGAGCTGTAACACTGCCCGGGAAGAGAACACTCTCCTGAAGCTTTCACCACCAGAAGATGTCCTGCATTCCACTTGCTCGCTCTGCTCTTGCTAGCCAGCCCTCCTCCAGCTCAGCTCGGCTCAGTGCAGCCAGTGCAGCACTGCAGAGCAACAGACAGGTCCCAGGTGCCAGGGCAGCGGCACCAGAGTAGAGGCAGTAGCAGTGGAGGCCGGGAAGCAATCCCCGCTCTGTCTGTGCCCTTTTCCCTTCGCTTGAACCCTCCCACCCGGCTGGGCCGGAGATCTCTGCAGATAGCCTCAGGTACACAGACCGGCACCTTCCAGAGCTATGTTCTCTGCTTTCAGGCCTTACCCTCCACCTGTTTGCCAGGCTGAGCAGGCTCTTTTTTATTATACATGATAAATGACCTTTACCCCCATGCACTTGTGTTCAGGGTTGGAATGAGTTCGATGTTGGACTCTGCAGAGGAAAGCATGGTGCTCTCAGAACCCCCACCCCCACCCCACCCTGGAGCTGTTCACGGTGTGTTTGGAGTGTGACAGCCTTGAATGCTGAACACCAGTAGTATCCTGAAGTGGACCAAGGGCCAGGTGATCCTCGGGAGCCAATAGTGCTAACCCAGAGCGGCTCATCAGCGCTCTTCTGCTTTGACCTCTGACCTCTGGGTACCCTGAAGGCCCTTGAGGGTCAGAGAATACTGGAGGAGACAGTCAGTGAGAGGGCAGGTATAAGGGGGTGGACAGGGACTTAAGTACTCTGCTGCCATGCGTAGGAGAGACTGGTTCCTGTTGCACCGAATTGGAGCTAAAAAGGAAACCCTGTCTGGGTTCCTGGATGGCCTGTGGGCTTCCAACCTTGCTAAGCCTAAGACTGAACACACTGTGGTCCTCTCGGCCCCATGGATCTCCCGCCAAATCCCTCTCTTCCTAGTCCCTTATTTGTTACAATGTATTATTTATGAATTTATTCATGTGTGTTTCCCTGTGTGTACATCTACAGAAATGCTCCTGTAAGGTCAGAGATTAACCTGCAGGAATCATTCTCTCTTATCACCATGTAGATCCCAGGGATCAAACTCAGTGTCAGACTTGCAGAGACTTTGCATACTGAGCCATATCGCAGGCCCTTAATCCTGATTCTAATGGTCTCATTCCCTGTCCCATCAGCCAAACTAAGAGCTTGCCCATCATTCTTAACTCTGCCAGTGACTCCAGCCTTTTATTACTACAAGGTCACAAGAAGCCAAGTATGTTGGCATCTTGAAATCCAGCACAGGCAGCGCTCTGTGAATTTAAGGCCAGTCTGGTCTACATACAGAGTCCCAGGAGTATATAAGTGAGACACCCTGTCTCAAAAATAAAAGAAAGGCCACAGTGCTTCGCCGTCTCTCACTTTCCTATTGCCGATAGTAACCACTACCTGCGGCTTGATACACATAGATTTTTACTGTATATTTACAGCAGGCTGTAAATCTGAAATGAGTTTTGAGACTAAGAGTTCAGGGCCTTGTTCTTTTTAGAGGCCTCAAAGTGCTCTCGATCCCTTGTCCTTTCTGGCCTCTGGAGCCACCTCCTCTGTGTCTGCACTGCTCCTGCTTTTGCTGGCACACACCTTCCTCCCCCCCCCCTCGACACCCTGCCTGTTAATTTTAAGGAGCCTCATGATTGTCTCTGGCACACTCAGAAAACCTAAAAGTCATTCCATCTCAGGGTCCTTAATTCAGTCACACCTACAGGTTCTTTTGTCACAGAATAAGCCACTCACAGGTTCTGAGGATTAGGGTGTGGCATCTCTGGGGGTTCCTCTCACACCTCCTACCTAAGCAACCTCCTGGATCTCTTCTGGGCCCTGAGCTTCGGGCTGGGGCAACTCCTACTAGCCCATTCTGATTGGCCTCTGCTTCCTGTCCCTCCCTTCCCACCAGATTCTATTATGCATCTTCTTGGGGGGGGGGTTGGGGGGTGGATGGGGTGGGGTGTAGGGTGGGGGCAGGGGGGGTGAGGGCAGACTGGGGTGGGGTGGGGGTGAGGGGTGGGGTGGGGATGTAAAGAGGCAGGGGAGTGCTAGGCATAGAAGCCACAGCTTCACACATGCCAGGTAAGCATTTTGCCATAAGCCTCAGCCTTAGTTACATCTTTTGTCTTCCTGTTGATGGTGAGTCCCCCCCCCCCCCTTCCACTGACAGGCCTCTATCTGAGCTCTTTCTTCTGCTCACTCCCTCAGCTGAATCTCTGTTTCACTGACTTCTGGAACCCCACTTCTCAGGACTGGCGACTCCAGTACCCCTCGCCAGACAGGAGCTCTTGGGCCAGTAACATAACCTCTCTGTGCCTTTACTCTCTCATCCTGTACAAAATGTAGCCCTTAAAGGTTGTGACAGTTAAGTTGCTCTTGAGAGAAACTTAAGCGATGCTTGGCACAAATGCACTTTTCCTACTTTTTAGTGTTCGTTGCCCTTCTGATGCCTTCGGCCCTGCCTGTGTTCCCTGAATGTGATGCCTTCGGCTGCTCATGCACGGCTACCTCTGTACAGACCTTCCTTTGAGCCTCCTATTGCAGGCAGGTAAATGGCTGGCTGTGTCCTGCTCTACAGCACTTGAACTCTGGGAAGTCTGTCACCCCTAACCAGGGGCCCTCAGACATTGCATTTGCAATCATTTGACTATGCAGATAGGAGGAAAACATCTTGAAATACTAATATTTGTGCTGTTTCTTTTCCACACTTCCTCATATTGACCCTCCACCCCCTAGTCAGTCAGAGGCATTCACATTGCCTTTGCAAGTTCGTACTGGGAAACTGGGCTTTTAGTTCAGCGAGAAAGGGCTTGTCTGGCATGCCCAAGATTCTATGTTCAGTCTGCAAAATAGGAAAAAAATGGTGTGTGTCTGTGTGTTGTTATTGTTAGCATTCTGTTAAACTCCAGCTCCACAGTTACCTGGTAACAGCTAGGTATGCTCCTCCCCAAAGCTACCTGGGAACGGCCAGGTATGCCCTGCCACTATTATAAGAGGGGCTGTCTAGCCCCTCCTCTCTCTCTTGCTCTCTTGCCCCCTTGCTCTCTTGCTCCTGTGACCCACTCGCCTGCAGGTCGTATCTGACCCTCTCCCCTTCCCCTCCTCCCTCCACGTGGTCATGGCCAGCCGCCTCTCTCTGCTCTCCCTCTGCCCTAAATAAACTTCTCCTCCTGGAACCCTCCACCGCCAGTTTTTCTTTTTTTTAAATAACAGTTGTTGTTGATTTTCTTTTTAGATTTATTTTATATGTACGAGTGTTTTCACCATGGGCATGCCTGATGCCCACAGAGTTCAGAAGAGGGCATTGGATCCCTGAAACTAAAGTTACAGATGGTTGCGAGCCATAATGTGGGTGCTGGGAACCAACCCAGTCCTCTGCAAAAGCAACAGCTGCTCTCCACTGCTAAGCCGTCTCTCCAGCCCCACCTCAAAGGAGTTCTACAGCAAGAAAGCAAAAAGAAATTTAAAAAAAAAAAAAAAAAAAAGCAGCTGGGTGGTGGTAGCACATGCCTTTAATCCCAGCACTCAGGAGGCAGAGGCAGGAGAATCTCTGTGAGTTTCAAGGCCAAACCTGGTCTACAGAGCAAATTCCAGGACAGGCAGGGCTACACAGAGAAACCCTGTCTTGAAACAACAAATATACATATATATGAAACTATGTTTTTATTTTCAACTTCCAAACTAGGCTTCAACACAGACATCATATGATTAGTTGTAACAGCCAAGGGCAAGTCTGTATAAAAAGAAGTTTTCAGTATCCAAAGTGATATCCCAGAAGGAAGCCAGGGTCGAGTTCATGAGCTGGTGGACCAAAGAGGCCACTGGGGGGTGTCTGGTTTATCCTGCTCACAGGGAGACTGGGCAGGGTAGCTCAGGGAGTACAGGAACAGGAGTTGGCTCTGGAAGAGATTTGCCGGGCTGAGATGGAAACAGATATGAAAAGGTGTAACATCAACATTCAGAGGATGTCCCTGGGAGATGGATCCACCGTTAAGAGCACTGGCTCCTCTTCCAGAGGACCTAGGTTCAATTCCCAACACCCACATGACCAGTCTATAGGGTTTGCCTTAGACCTGAGATAATTTCTCATCCTCCCCTGTTAACTCCAGTTCCAAGAACTCTGATACCCTCACACAGATAAACATGCAGGCAGAACTCCAATGCACATAAAATAAAAATAAACAAATCATTTAAAAAAAAAAGATGTCCCCAGGGGCTAGGGAAATGACTCAGTAAACTGCTAGCCATTGCCAACATGAGGATCTGAGTTCAATTCCCAGCACCTACAGGCATGGTGGCATACACCTACTTCCATTGCAGTAGAGTAAAAACGGCAAAACCTTCAAGCTTGTTGACCTGCCGGCCTAGCCTAATGGGGGACTCTAGGCCGATGAGAGTCTGTCTCAACAGCCAGGTAGACAGCCCTGAAGAACTCAACACTGAAGTTGACTCCTGGCCTACACACACACATGCACATGTATCTGTACACACACACACACACACACACACACACACACATGAGTGACCATCTGTGGCCTCCTAGGAGTCTTGTCCCTTGCACAGGACCCCACGCTGCTGTCCCCAAATCACCCAGCAAAGGTGTGTCATCACAGGCATCTCCGGAGATGCCCACTTTCCCCAACAGTGCTGGAATTTTGAAGATCTGGTTAACAGAGGCAGGTTCTTGACACTGTCAGTCTAAAAACAAAGACCCAAACTTGGAGGTAACTGAGCAGTGAGGCAATCCTCACTGACTACAGGAGAAGAAAGAGTTGGAAGAAAGAGGGAAGCCTGGAGGCGGGGTCCTCTTCTATCCTCACAACATACATTGAAGGAATGAATAAAAATCTCAACCTTTGGAGAGAGACTGTGACATCAACAATCCAACCTAAGTGCTGGGATTCCTGTGGCAGTGCAGCACACTGCACAGGTCTCTTGACAACCACTCCAGATCTCCACAGCAGTAGTTCCCTTCAGGATGCCTGCCCATCCAATGCTTCCTAGGGTTCTTGGCCATAGTTGGTGGGTTCTTGATACACAACTCAAACTGCTTAATAGTTTTCCCTCCCATTGTTAGGATTCAGAGGGGCCAGTTTGTTTTAGCTCCTTTTCTGTGTTACTGTAACACAATACCCGAGGTTGAATAACTTCTAAATAAGTTTGTTTAATTAAATTCCTTGAGGCTCGGGAATATGGTGGCAGCTTCTGCTTAGTTCTGATGACGGCTCGTGGAGGATAGGGACACAGTGATAAAAGATTCAGAAGAGATCTCAGGAAGACAGAGGGTCATGAAGGGCCAGTTTGTAGCGCTTCCCTCCAAAGAACTACCCTGGGTTCCTTGAGAGCTGCTTTGTTTCCTTCCAAGGGCAGGGCTCAAGTGACATACTCACCTTGCTCCACATCTTGAAGGTCCCATTTCTGCAGCTCACCTGACCTGAGTACCCAGAGCTGTGTTTGGTTATGTGTTCAGAGACTCAGAGGATCTGCCAAGAGCCACGAGAACACAGTGGCAGTTCAGGGAAAGCCCATCAGGAGATATCGGGGGACAGAGAGACAGAGGAGCGTCCTGACGAAGCTCAATGACTTTAGCTAGTGATTTGGTTGAGAAGGGAAAGGTATTTGCCACCAGGATTGATGACCTGTTTGATCTCAGGACCCCACCACACAGTGGAGAGGACTGACTCCCTCAAGTTGTCCACAGACTTCCACATCTACAACAGAGTGTGTTGCGTGTGCACACACACAATGATATGAATATATATATATTTGATTTTTCAAGACAGGGTTTCTCTGTATAGCCCTGGCTGTCCTGGAACTCACTCTGTAGACCAGGCTAGCCTCAAACTCAGAAATCCACCTGCCTCTGCCTCCCAAGTGCTGGGATTAAAGGCGTGCGCCACCACTGCCTGGCTTCAATGATATGAATATTAATAAAATTATTATTAAAAAATAAATGAAAACTTTAAAAACTCCTCTGATGTCTGGTTGTCTTGGGTTCTGTGTGCTACCTTGGAAGACTTGTTATGAAGTTCTGTTTTTGTATAACTAGCCATCATGTTTACCATTGCCCCATTCATAGCCCTGTCAGAGTCACAGCCAGAGCCTCCACTGCTGAGAGAGGGCTGGGCAAACTCATCTAATCCTTCTGATAACCTAAGTTACAAACAAGACAGAAATGAAACAGAGGTTAAGTCACTTGTCCATGTCTGGCAGCTAACACAGGATGTGGCTGAGGTTCCATTTTATCGAACAAGAATACACACACACCTCCCTCACACACACACACACACACACACACCAATATATATATATATATATATTATAATATATATATATATATATATCTCCATTCCCTTAGGAGAATTCCATTTTAAGTGCCAAAACCTTAGTCAGTCTTTTTGTTTAGACTTGGAGTCCCTGCCAGAGCTGTGGGCTGGGTGAGCTGGGAGCCAGCCCACTCTGTCTCCCTTACACACCCTGCCTCTCACTTTGCCGGGTCTGGCAGAGGAAGCGCGGGAAATTGCTACTGAGCCAGGTACAGGGCTTGGCGGCAAAACTGCTCGTGGGGCGGGAGGCCAGAGCCGCACCCTGGCACCTGGCAGGCAGCCTAGCTCCACCGTTGAGAAAAGCCTTGCTACAAAAGAGGCCTCCCGCCAAGCTGGCCGCCTTCTTCTCCCGGCCGACCTCAGCTGAGGAACCTGAACTCAGGGCCAGGCTAGGTCAGGTCCTTACATGGCCTTGGGAGGCTGTCAATGGGCCTTGAGGCAATACCCAGCCTGGGATGCTTCCTTGACTGCCTATGGTAGGCATTGGGTACGTAAGAGGCAATGTCACTCCAGATGCATAGAGGGCTCTGGCGTTTCTGAACTCCCATTACTGTCCCCTCCTCCAGGGCATCCAGGCTTCACAGTGTCACCTACCTTGGGACAGGTGTTTGTCCAAAGTGCAGACTAGACAGATCTGGGTCTATGATAAAGAATAATACCCTTCAGAGGCAGGTTCAATGTAAAGTGGGCGTTTGACAGAGGAACCCTGGACCTAGGGGGAGTGGTTGATTGTAAAGTTCTGAGGATGGGATAGCTGGCTTAGTTGGGGCCCAGCACCTGGAGGTCCACAAAGGGGAGCCAGGGCCCCTTGTGTAGGACCGATTCTGCTCCCCTTGAGCTCGAGGCCTGTGTCTAGACAACAGGCCATCTCAATGAGGTTTCAGATAGGGCTGGTCTCAGCCAGGCCGGGCTGACATCAGTCCAGTGCATAGGGACTGCTGAGGCCAGAGCTGCAGCTGCCAACAGGGACTCAGGAGGAGCAAGTCCTTCCTCTAGGTGGGTGCAGCCCACTCTAGGACCCTCAACTGTGCCAAGGAGGGCAAGGGGCAGAGCTGAACCCAAGGCCCATTCAATCCTCATCTTTTGGACCCTGTTACAGATCCATCTTGCACTGCCTCATACAGGGTGAGAATAAGGATGCTAAAACATGAATGTGGGCTCCTGTTCCTGGTCAAACCCTGCCCCCTGACCTGGATATTCCAAAGCAGGACAAAAGAAGGCCAATGCAGAAGTGACCTTTGACCTTACCAACCCACATCAACTTCACAGAGAAAGATTTAGGAGTGCTAAGCTCCTCCCACCCACGCTAATACCAATGGGAGGGTCAGCTAACCCTGCAATAGCCCTGACTGAGGGGTAACCTAAGGCTACCCCCATGGCAGGAAGCGTTGTGGTGCATGCCCTGACCAGTATTGTGTGACTTTGTATGGAAGATGAACAAACCCTGATCAGGCAGGGGTGACACAGCCATATTCCCAGGAATGGCCTTTGGTCATGGAGTCACTGCTCTGGGCCCAATCTGGGGATTCTGGGAGCCTTTTCCTGGCCCTCCTCAGTTTCTGCTTGTTATAGTCACCCATCATTACTTCGGAAGGTCCAGGTGTGGTACTAAGCAGGGCCATCATAGGGCCAGGCACAGCCGTCCAGCGTAGGGTTCCCAGTTTCAGCACCACAGATCTCTGTGAACGAGGTGACCGACACCTGTGTGTCTGCAGGATGTCATGCTTCTGCTGATGCAATGTAGCAGCCACTTCCTGTGAGGTCCTCGGCGCTGTGTCTCAGAACAGGCGCTGTACCAGGTTCTCAAAGACTTGATTATAATGAGCCTCACTCAGGAAATGGCTGCTTGCCCTTTCCGTGTGTTGGGCAGTGAGGGCTGTGTGGAGCCTCCATGTCTGTGGAGTGACAGGACAGGCTCAGAATCCTTGCCCACTGTGCTGTCTTGCCTTCCTTCAGGTGCTGAGTCCAAACAGGGGACAAAGCTGCTGGCAGTGTGAGGGTGTTGTCCCATTTCTGCCTGTGATTGGTCCTGTAGCCTGGGCCAGTCACCATTCCTCTCTGGGCCTCAGTTTATCCTGTGGAAAAATGAAAAACAGAAGGTCAAACCATCTGATCGGCAAACCCTCTTGCCACAAAGAAAGGCTCAGGGAAGTTCAAGAACACCCAGGCCTGTCTGAATTTCTGGCCTCTTTCTGCCTCCTGGCGGCCACAAGTAGACTAGCACCCAGGGGAGATGGCAGCCGAACATTTGAGTTGACTCTGTGGGGCTTGGGGACTCAGCGAGATCTCTGCTAAAGCTGCCTCCTCTGTTAAATGATAGTTTTGTTTTTGTTTTTTAGCTTTTTATTGAAAAGATAGTTCTAAGACTACCAACGCATCAGAATGTGCTGAGGAGTAAACTTTAGAGAACCTGTGAGACATGCTGAATCATAACATGGAAAGCACCCAGGGTCCCCATTGTCAGCACCTCTGCTTCTCCTTGATCTCTAGACCCTGAGACTCAGCCCCGATGGCTCTCCTCGATAACCTTTCTGCTAAGGGCAGCATTTATGTTCTCCTCCTCTGAGTTTCACCACCTTCTCCCCATCCCCCAGCTCCACCTCTACCCCCACTCCTCCAGTACCTACCTCCAGTCCACAACCTACTTCCCAACACCCCCTGTCCTCGGGCTCTGACCGTGTGTGTGTGTGTGGTGTGTGTGTGTGTGTGTGTGTGTGTAATGTGTGTGTTGAATGTGTGTGTGTGTTTGATGTGTGTTGTATGTATGTGTATGAATGTGTGTATGTAATATGTGTGTGTGAAATGTGTGTGTGAATATTCGAGAGTGTATTGGTAACAACGCATGCTTATCTGGGAGACGTTGGAAGCCAGAGGTCAACAATGTTCCTGTTGTCATATCTGTGTTTGTCTGGCTTTTCCCCAGTGCCACCAGCCTTATGCTACTTCCTCAGCTCTGGGGAGGCACACACCACAACACATCTTGCTTGATTTGGTTTGTTTATGTTTTAAGATTTTTAATTTTATTTATATATTTATTTAGGCTTTCTGAGACAGGGTTTCTCTATACTGCCTTGGCTGTTCAGGGGAACAGGGTCTTACAGAGAGCACAAGAAAAACCAGAATTGTTAAACTCAAAGGCTTTTTCCTTCAGTATAAGAAGTTGACACCTGTTCACCAGGAAGGTTAGAGTGTATGCATAACAACCTGGTGAGCTGCTGCTGTTTTGTGGAGCCAGCCCTCACCGAATCGCAGTCTTGTCCTGAGCACTGTTTCTCTTATGAAAGAGTTCCCATGAACTTTGCAAAAACAGTTTGCTGATTACAAACCTTCCTCCCTAGACTCTTATCCTAAACAGCGTTTCTCAGGCAATAGAACCGACACTTGTGGAAGAGGTCATAGGTACATTGCAAAAGAGACGTACTTTGCACAGGAGTTTTCAATGTAGCTGTGCTTTAAGCTTTGTTGTGATAATTGTCATGAGAAAAAAAATTCCCAGTTTTACTACCTTTAAATATAAAAAATAAATCACTCCAGTTCTAACTCCCGAAGTTTCAGCCAGCCTGGCTAAGGCATGCTCAACAGGGTTTCTTTGCAGAGACCTGCACATTGACTGTCCTGGAACTCACTTTGTAGACCTGGGTGGCCTTGAACTCACAGAGATCCTCCTGCCTCTGCCTCCCAAGTTGATCATCATGCCTGGTGATTATACAGTTCTTGCCTTTTGCTAATGTGATATATTGTGGTTTTTTTTTTTTTTATTTTTTCAGTTTTTAAGTATTGTTGCATGCGAGCACGTAAGTGACACCAGCATGCACCTGGAAGTCAGAGGACAACCTGTGGATGTCTTATCTTTTTCTCCACTTCTTGCTTGTTTGTTTTGTTTTTCAAGGCAGGGATTCTCTGTATAGTCTGGCTGTCTGGAATTGTTTTGTAGACCAGGTTGGCCTTGAACTCAGAGACCTGCCAGCCTCTGCCTCTGGGGATGAAAGGTGAGCACCACCAGCACCCCGCACCTCCTCTTCCACCTTTAAGTGGGGCTCTGGAGATTAAGCTGAGGTCATCAAGTTTTAAGGCAAATGTGCTGCCTGAGCCATCTTCCCAGCCCTGCTTGATGTGTGTTTTGGTTTTGAGTGTGGGGGAGGGTGTTTCTTACTCTGTTGTTTCAGCTTCCTGAGTGCTAGCTTCCCAGGAGTGAGCCATTACTCTCAGATAGTTTACTGTGTCTATTGATTTGCTTTTGTTGGAACCCTGTGTATGTGCTGTTGGATTTTATTTGAGAAACTGTGTTAATCAGGGATATTGTTTTATAGTAGATTTTGTCATTATTGTTTCTCTGAGTTTTCTGTTTGTTTTTTAATTTTATTTGACAGGCCAATGGTGGCACACATCTTTAATTCTAGTACTGAGCAGAGGTAAAGGGGCAGGGGGCAGAGGGGCAGAGGGGCAGAGGGGCAGAGGGGCAGAGGGGCAGAGGGCAGAGGGGCAGAGGCGAGGGGCAGAGAGAGGCAGAGGAGGCAGAGAGGCAGAGAGGCAGAGAGGGCAGAGAGGCAGAGAGGCAGAGAGGCAGAGAGCAGAGCAGTAGAGAGAGAGGCAGAGAGGCAGAGAGGCAGAGGCAGGTGGATCTCTGTGAGTTCAAGGCCAGCTTGCTCTACAGAGCAAGTTCCCAGACCGCCAAAGCTATACAGAGAAACCCTGTCTTGAAAAACCAAACCAACCAACCAACACAAAAACCCATTTATTTTTGTGTATGTGGAGTTTCAGAGGTCAACCTGATGTGTGTGTCCTCTCCACTGTGAAGCTCCAGGGATTGAACTCAGCTTGGCAGCTTTGGCAGCACCACCATTGCCAGACGAGCCATCCCCTGGGCTCCTTCCTTCTCTGGTTTTGATATCAAAGCAATGCAGGACACACAGAATGAGCCTGGAGGCTGGGTGCTGTGGCGCAGCTCTTGGGAGGCAGGGGCAGCGTGGCCTCTTTGAGTTCAAGGCCAACCAGGACTATATAACAAGTCCTTGTCTGAAACAGCAAGAAACAATGAGTTTGGAGGCTTCCTCTTTCTCAACTCTTTGGACTCATTTGAGACGAACTGGCATCTTTAAAGATTTGATAAAATTCAGCAATGACTCTGCCCAGATTTAGGGTTTTCAGTTTTTATTCTCATTACTTGTTCCTGATCTTTTCAGGTTGTCTGTTTCTTTGTGGTTTGATTGTATGTGCCAGAAATTCTACACATTCATTGCCACACAGCCATTCATAATAACCCTCAATGATCTTCTCATCTCCGGTTTATTTTTTAAGTTTTATTATGTATACAGCTTTTTGCATGCATGTATGCCTGTAGGCCACAAGAGGGCACCAGATCTCATTGTAGATGGTGTGAGCCACCATGTGATTGCGGGGAAATTGAACTCAGGACCCCGGGAAAAGGGGCAGTGTTTTAACTTCTGAGCCATTCTCTC
>JAJTUV010003616.1:0-102477 GCA_021653895.1 Mastomys natalensis | reverse complement strand
CCCAAATAATAAAATCAATCTAAAAAGGGGAAAGACATAAAAACAGAAACGGGGAAAAATTAAAAAAAATCACAGACCTTTACTAAAAAGGGCCCCTAAAATCAACAAACTGGAAAATCTGGATGAAATGGACAATTTTCTAGACAGATACCGGGAAACCCAAAGTTAAATGAGGAGCAAAAAACCTCTAAACCAGTCCCTAACCCAAAAAATAGACAGTCTTTAAAAAGGGTCTCCCCACCAAAAAAAGCCCCACCAGAGGGTTTTTAAAGGGGGAAATTTCCCTATCAGATCAAAAAGGGGAAGACCTAATACCAATTCTCTTAAAACTATTCCACAAAATAAAAACAAAAGGGAACCCTCCCCAATTTTCGTTCTATGACTACAATCACACTCATACCTAAACGTCAAAAAGACCCAACAAAGAAAGAGAATTTTCAGTCCAATCCTCTTATGAATATTGATGCAAAAATACTCAAAAAAATTTCCCTTAGCAAACCGAAACCAAAACACATCAAAACAATCATTCATCATGACAAGGGGGCTTATCCCAGGAAGGGGGGGGAAGGGTTTTTCAATATTCGGAAACCATCAATAAAAATCCACTATATAAACAAACCAAAAAAAAAAAAAAAAACCACATGATCATCTCATTGGATTGCTGAAAAGCTTTAAAAAAATTTTTCAACATCCCTTCATGTAAAAGTCTTGGAAAGATCAGAATTCAAGGCCCAAAACCTAAACATAGTAAAAGCAATATACAAAAAAAAACCAATAGCCAACCCCAAACACAAGGGGAAAAACTTGAAGCAGTCCCCCCCCTAAGATCAGGGCTAAAAAAAGGGCTGCCCAAACCTCTCCCCCTACCTATTCAATATAGTACTAAAGCCCTACCCAAAGAAATTAACAACAAAAAGAAGCAAGGAATACAAATGGGAAAGGGGAAGAAGTCAAAATATCACTATTTGCAGATGATATGATTGAACTTAAGTCCCCAAAAACCCCCACCAAAAACTCCTAAACCTGATAAACGACTTCAGCAAGGTGGCAGGTTAAAAATCAACTCGAACAAATAGTACCCTTTTCCCTACAAAAAAAAATAAACAGGCTAAATAAAAATTAGGGAAATGACACCCTTCACAAAGTCAAAAATAAAAAAAAAAACCTAGGGGGAATCAACCAAGCAAGTGAAAGAACGTATGACAAAACTTCAAGTCTCTAAGAAAAAATTGAAGAAGATCTCAGGAAAGGAAAAAAATTTTTTTCCCTGCTCATGGTTGGCAGGATTACTAAGTAAAAAGGGCCATTTTGCCAAAAAAATCTACAGATTCAATGAAATCCCCATTAAAATACCAACTCAATTCTTACAGAACAGAAAGAGAAACTCTAAAAATTTTTTTTTAAACAAAAAACCCGGGTAGTAAAAACCATTCTCAACAAAAAAAAAAACTCGGAGGGAATCGCCACCCTGACCTCAAGCTGTACTACGAGCAAGTGATAAAAACAGCCTGGTAGGGACAGAGACGGCAGGAAAAGATCATGAAAAGATTGAAGACCCAAAAAATGAACCCATACACCTATGGTCATTTAAATTTTGACTAAGGAGCTAAAACCATCCAGTGGAACAAGGACAGCTTTTCAACAAAGTGCTGGTTCAACTGGAGGACAGCATGCAGAAGAATGCAAATCGATCCATTCCTATCTCCTTGTACAAAGTCAAGTCCAAGGGATAAAGGACCTTCACATAAAACCAGACAACTGAAACTAATAGAGAGAAAGTGGGGAAAGACCCTCGAATACCTAGGCACAGGGGAAAAGTTCCTGAACAGAACCCAAAAGGGCCTAGCCTAAGATAGACTTACAAAGGGACTCATAAATTTTTGAAGCAAAGGACACTGCCCAATGGACAAAACTGCAACCAACAGATTGGAAAAAATTTTTACCAACCCCACACTGATAGAAGGACTAATATCCAATATATACAAAGAATAAAAATTAGCCCTCTAGACAACCAAATAACCCTATTTAAAAGATGGAGTAAGGAGCTAAAACAAAGAATTCCAAACTGAGGAAATGCGAATGGTGAAAAACACCTAAAGAAATGTTCAGCACCCTTTGGGTCAACAGGGAAAGCAAACAAAACAAACACCCGAGATCCATTTCCCACACAAGCAGAAGGCTAAAATCAAAAACTCAGGTGATAGCAGATGCGGTGAGGATGTGGAGAAAGAGGAACACTCCTCCATTGTTGGTGGGATTGCAAGATGGTGCAACCACTATGGAAAACAGTCTGGCGGTTCCTCAGAAAATTGGACATATCACTACCTGAGGACACAGCTATACCACTCCTGGGCATATACCCAGAAGATGCTCTAACACATAACAAGGACATATGCTCCACTATGTTTCATAGCAGCTTTATTTATAATACCCAGAAACTGGAAAGAACCCAGATGCCCTTCAACAGAGGAATGGATACAAAAAATGTGGTACATTTATACAATGGAATATTACTCAGCTATTAAAAAAACAATGAATTTGATAAATTCTTATATAAATGGATGGAACTAGAAAATATCATCCTGAGTGAAGTAACCCAATCAGAAAAGAGACATACATGGTATTCACTCACTGATTATTGGATTTTAGCCCAGAAGCCTGAAATACCCAAGATTCAACTCACAAACACATAAAGCTCATGAAGAATGATGACCAAGTAGGGGAGCTTCAGTCCTTCTTAGAAGGAGTAACAAAATACTCAAGGGAGCAAATATGGAGACACAGTGCAGGACAGAAACTGAAGGAGGGACCATCTACAGACCATTCCACCTGGATATCCATCCAATGTGCAGTCACCAAAGGTAGAGTTGATGTGGGTGTCAGGATGTACATGCTGACAGAGCCGATATAGCTGTCTCCTTAGAAGTCTGCAAGAGTCTGACATACCAGAGGCAGATGCTCACAGCTAACCATTAAACTGATCATGGGGTTCCCAATGGAGAAGATAAGTGAAGGCTGAAGGAGTTGAAAGGATTCGTGACACAATAAGGAAAGCAACAATACCAACCAACCAGAGCCCCCAGGTCTAAACCACCAGCCTGGGAAGCTTAGGAGGGACCCATGGCTCCAGCTATATATGCAAGGGAGCTATATATAAGTGGGAGAAGAGATCTTTGGTCCCATGAAGGCTGGACGTCGTGGTGTGGGGATACTCGAGGGTGGGAGGTGAGGTACGGGGAGGGTGGGTGGGGGTACATCAACGTGGAGGCAGGAGGAGGGGGGAAGGGATAGTGAGTCCTGGAGGAAGGGGGAAATGGGGTAAGGAGAGAACATCTGAAATGTAAAAAAATTTCCAATAAAAAAAATAATAATAATAATAAAAAAGAAAAGAAAAAAAATTGTGATTTCATCAGTAAAAAATTATGTTAAACAAACCACCTCTATTTTGCTTCCCCTCGAATGTTTCCTGTCTTCAACTTCAGGGAGTGTCTGTCTTATTTCTCTCTGTCTCTGCATTCCTCCTTCCTTTTGTCTGTCTTTCTCTGCCCCTCGCTGTTCTCTCGTCTCTTTTTGGTCTCTGTATGCTCTCTGTCTGTCTCTCTCCTCACTCTCTCTCTCCCCCTTTTCTTTGGTATGCCGTATTTTAAGAGTATAGGACACATTGAGAGAAAAAGGCAAGCTACTAGGGAAAAACCCCCAAAAGGAAAAATGAACTCCCCCCCCCCTGAAAAGCCCCCAATTTGCCAATAGCTCTAAAACCATGATTTATTTCGTTTTCCCCCTCCCCCCCGTACCTTGCCAAATTCTCCTGAAATAGTAAGAAGATTTTGAAAACACTTTTTTTTTTTCTTTTTTGTTTTTCGGGGGGGGTTTTTCTCTCTGTGTAGCCCGGCGCCCGGGGGAACTCACTCTGTAGACCAGGCGGGGCCCGAACTCAAAATCCGCCTGCCTCTGCCTCCCAAGTGCTGGGTTTAAAAGGGCGTGCGCCAAAACCCCCCCCCCCGGCAAAAACACTTTCAGTTGGAGGTCTTTTTTCTTTGTTTTTCATTAAGATAAGTATAACTGAGAACATTATATTTCCTGCATAATTGACTTGACACTATTTTTGCAATTGCCATATTTTGATAAAGCACTGTGTATTTTTCAAGGCTTATCCTATATTGGAAGACCATAAAAAATACAAAGTTTAAACGTTTGCTAACCCCACATGCTGTACTTCTCAATTATCCTTCTCAACCAAGTTCCACAGTAATAATTTAGAACTGTACATTTAATAGTACATGGTAGTGCAAACCTTTAACCCAGACTTTTTGAAGTAGATGCAGGAGGATCACTTTACCTGAGGTTAACTGTGTATGAATAGGGGTTTTTAAAAAAAACATATCCTTTTGGGGGTGTAAAAGCAAAATTCGTCTCAAAAATCAAAAAAATAATTTTAAATTTAAAAATAATTGTACTATGAATCTTCTTTTTAAAGAAAATTCCTCTACATGTCTAATACGAATTCCTGCTTTTTTGGTTTATTGCATATTCTTTATATGACTGAGATAGTTAAAAATAAATACAGAATTTGCAAAGAGCAGGGAGAGCTGCAGGAGAAAAGAGAGGAAAGTAAATGAAGTAATTGTTTTTAATTAAAAATTTAAATTTTTTAATTTAAAATTTAAAAAGGCCCCAAAAAAAAAGGGTTTTCCAAATTTTTTTCCTCCTAGCTTTTTTACAAACCCCTTATCAGCACATGTTGCAAAAGGTTTTTGCTAAAAAAAAAATAAAAAGGACCCAAAACCCCTATTCAATATCCCCCCGGGTTTCCCCCTCTTTAAAAATTTTTGACCCCCTTGAGATAAGGCCAAAAGGGAAAATTTTTCTGGGGTTTTGCTCTCAAGAGAGACCCAAAACCAAAAATTCCTAACTACACTTGCGGCCCCCGGGAGAAACAAAAAAGGGGGTTGCGTGAGGGGAAGGCATGTCAACGGAAAAATATCAACTAAAAATCCCCAGTTTTTCTAAGTCCTAAATTTTCCCACAAGTATGCAAACAACCCGGGGTTTCTTAAACATCATAGCAAGAATAAATGCTAAAAAACTCTTTTACTTTTTTTTAGAACTTGAAAATTTACTATTAAAATTATCATTTTAAGTCACATTTTTTAAATTTCCTCAAAATTTTCAAAATGTTTGTATAAAAATTTTTAATTTTTAAAAAAACCTTTAAATTTTAAAAAAAAATACAATAAGAGAAAGGGGACAATCAGTTTCCCCTTTTCCTTTTCCGGAAAAAATTTTCCTTTTTTGTTTAAAATACCATTGTAAAAAAACATCTTTTTTTTCCGATCCAGTTTTAGAGCCCCCACAAAGCATAGGACTATGAAATTTTTCCCCCTCAAAAACTTCACTGTAACTACGGGGGACTTTTTCCGTTCCCTTTTTTACGTGGATCAGCTCAGTTTAAAACATCAACCTTTAAAATTTAAAACCCAAAAAAATCATGGGTCGACAAAGTCGGCTATTTTTTGGGATTTTTTAAATTTTTTTTTCTTTTTGGCAATGAATTTTAAATTTTTGTCTTTAGCATTTTTCTTGTAAAATTAGTGGTGATTTCTTATAAACCATGCAAAGTAAAAATTTTTTATAATTCAAACCCCCTGTTACTTATAATTAAACTTAAAGGGTTTTCCTTAAAATTTTAATTTTACAAATAAAGTTATTCTTAAAAAAATTTCCCCATATTCAAATCCCTAAATTTTTGGGGCCCCCCCCCAAAAAGTTTAGGTAGGCTTCCATTTTTTTTAAATTTTTAAAATTTTTTTTTTTAAAACGGTTTTAACTTTACCTTATTTTAAAAGTGGGATAGTTTAAAATTCTTCTCCTTTTCCCAACAATTTATCCCCTTCCGCCAATTTTTTTTTTGGGTTTTTATAATTTTTTATTTATTTTAAATATTTTTGGGGAATAGCTTTTTAAAAAAAAAATAATTATTTTTAAAATGTTATTAAAAATTGGGCCATTTTGTACATTTTTTCCTCCTTAAATTTTTGGTCTTATAAAAGTCCCCATTTTGTTTTTCCCCCCATACGGCTTGAACGAATTTTGGGACGGGGAAAACAAAAACTCCCCTTTTAATTTTTCAAAATGGTTGTTTCTTTCCCACTTTGGGGTCTTTGCCTTTTAAAAATAGTTTTATTGAATTTACTTAATTAATGATTTTGTTATTTTGTCAAAGGGTTTTCTTTTAATCCAGGTCATTTCATTAAAGAAAATTTGGTCTTTAAAAACTTTAATTTTCCCCCTCTTTTGGGGGTTTTTGGACAGGGGGGGTTTTTTTTCCAATAAACGAATTTTTTCCCCCTTTTTTTTAAAAGAGTTGGGAAAAAGATTGAAAAGTTACCCTTAATAATGTTCTTTTGGGATATTTTGTCCATTTTTAATTTCCAAAACCCGAGCCCACTTCACCAAAAATTTCTAGCCCGTCTTTTCCTTTAACCCTTCCCCTTTTGGGTTTTTAGGTTATTAAGGTGCTTTTTAAAGAAAGGAAAATACCTTTTTTTTTCCAAATTATTATTTTTTGGTAATTGTCTAATGGAATCTTTTTTGGTTATTTTAAACTTTGATAAAGGTATATAAAAGGGTTTTTAAGTTTCATTTTAAAAAAATTTCCAAAAAAGCCCATGGCCCTTTTAAAAAAATTTAAAAAAAAATTTTTTTTCCCTTTTTTTAAGTTTTTTTTTTTCCCCCTTTTTCCCCCAAAAAAAAAAATTTTTCAAAATTTTTTTCCCCTTTTTTCCCCTTTCCCCCAAAAATTTTTTCCCCTTTCAATTTCCCCCCCCCAAACCTTGTTTTTTTTTAAAAAATTTTTTTATTTCCCCCTTTTTTTTCTTCTCCCCCTTTCCCCCCCTTCCCCCCCCCCCCCCCCCCCTTCCCCCCCCTTTTCCTTTTTTTCTTTTTTTCCCTCCCCTCTTGGGTTTCCTTTCCCCCCTTCTCTTTTTCCCCCTTTTCTTTTTTTTCCCTTTTTTCCCCCCCCAACCCCTTTTTTTTCTCCCTCCCTTTTTTTTCTCTTTTCCCCTTCTTTTCTCTCTCTCTCTCTCTCCCTCCTCTTCTCTATCTCTCTCTGTGTGTCCTCTGTACATGTATTACAGTGTATGCATTTCTCTGTATGGTTTGTCTGCATGTATGAGTGTGTCTGGTAAGAGGACACATATGGAATGGTATTGTTTCATCTTGTGTTACATGTAAATGTGTCCCTGTGACTGTGCAAGTAGGTATGTCCAGCACACCCATCACAATGAGGACCAGAGAGTCTTCCCTCCATCTCTTTCTACACTGATGCCTTGAATCATGGTCTTTCACTGATCCAGAAGCTTCAGATTCCGGGCTTACTAGTCGCATTACTTTTGGATTTACCTGTAACTACTATGCCTATGGGTACAAGATATGTTAGCATCTCTGACTTGTTATGGAGATGCTGAGGATCTAATACAGATCCTTATGCTTGCAGAGCAAGCACTTCAGACCTACAGTGCCTCTAACAGCCTCATCATATCTATGTATCTATATATTGATAATGTGCATATATACATATGTGTACCTGTATGACATAAATTTAAAGTTAAATGTACAAAGTGGATTTATCATGGCATCTTCATGCATGTAGAGCACTTAGTTTACTCTTCATTTCCCTCAAACCTGGCCCTATCAGACTCCCACAGTTATAAGTCTGATCCCGAGGTCAGCTCCTAGTTAGCAAGATGGTGAACCTAAGTTCTCCCTCCATTAACTGCCTAAGCAAAGCCTCCGCCTACCTAAACTATTCAGTTTATTATCATTGTGAACTTCCCTTTCCACACTTTGCAACCTGAGGCAGCCTCATCAAAGGCCCATTCAGATTGCCTGCAGAATCTGTGAGGTTTTGTTACTCCCCATTCTCAGCCCTTGTCACAGTAGGTCAGTGGTAGATTATCTTTTTTCTCCTGAGATGGCAGCCTGCCATAGCCCTCTCAAACATAGGGAGTGACAAACTAAAGCTCTTGTGATTGTCAGCCAATCTCCCTGGAGGAGCAGCTGTCTTCCTGAGAGCAACACTTGGATTGGAGACATGAAAGAACCCTGATTTCTCCTGTTAGCAGGACAAAAGATCTTTCTCTACCCAGACACTTGCCTTATCTTTTGGATGCATTTTTTGTCACATTTCAAACACAACAAGTTTTTACATTTATGGTTTTAAGAGTAGTTTACTTAGATTTTGGAATATTTTAAGTAAACTAATTATAAACAGGTTTTCATGGCCTCCATGAACCCATTATCCATGTTTAATAATATAAAAATTGTCTCCTGTTGTATAACTATCTAAATTATTGAATTTGAACTTTTACCAAAATTGATTATTTCTTTGTTACTGTTTCCTTGCCCAATTTATTCATGTTTACTTCATTTTAAGATTTCCATTCTTTCTTATCTTTTACTCCTCCTTCTCCCTGTATTGTCCTCTCTCCCCCTGGTCAATTAAACGGATTATAAGTATCTGTATTCAATTACCATGAATTTGGATTTAATAAATGAAATGTTTATTAACATTCAAAATTTCCGATGCCTGGTGTAAAAGTCAGGAAGTGCAGCCAGGTGGTGAACTGTGGATTATGGCATCATCCAATGGACCATTTGACTTTAGGAGATTATTTAGGGAATTTGTGTGGAAAAGGGGATCAAGTCCCAATGTAAGTCATGGACACTGGGTTATTCTGATAGCAAGTGAAGACAAATAGAAGATTTCAGTAAGGCAGACTGTAGTGTTGGGCCAAACCTCAAAATACTTTTCCCTTTTTGATCAAGAGGGAAAAAAATCCTGAATCTCATTCAGGAGCGCCATCTTATAGGAATGAATTTTTGTTTTGTGCCAACAAGTACAGTGAATTTTCATAATTGGTCATTAATTTGACAAATTAAGGATACCCTTTCAACCCCAGAAGAGACGCCCTAAACTATGTGGGAATGAGAGTAGAAAAATAGTCAATGGGAATTTTTCTGATAAGAAGGATAGAAGTGAGATGGGGTGATTAACAGTAATATATAGAGAAACTTTAACAATATTCATTGAGGTAGATATTCAGGCTTCTATTCTAAGCCAGCTTATATTGAGCATTACAGAAGCTAAAAAAACAAAGGAACTTTTAGGAAATATACACTTCACTACTGGGTTTTATGCTTCTTAGGTATTTCTTTCTTGGTTAATTTATTAAGATTAATGACTGAATGTAAAAGGTCCTTTAGTTTGAAAATTTCTCCACTTCCATATCAGGAGGAAGGGAAAGTTTTAGTATAGGAACTGACAGATTTGCAAATGCTCTTGTTTGACTGGAATTGCCTGAACTCATAGAAGGAGATAGACACTCTGTGGCCCCGTTTGGATACTTTTATAAAAGTGAAAAGATAAAGATACACTTTGTGTAAGGACTAAAAATGTAAGTGATGGGACATAGGTAACCAAATTTTATTTCTTAGCAAAGTAATTTAACTGTTTAATTTGTCCTTGAGAGCGTTAAGAGAAAACATAAACAAAATCATTGAGAATAAACATAATTCTAAATATCTTTATTGGTAACTTTCTGTTTAGATCAGTTATGCTCCTTTTGACCAGAGTCTTGGGACCAGAGTCCAGCTCCAGTCTCCTTACCAGTTTCCTATGCACACCACAGCTCTCTATCATGGAATTGTTCAACTGCTGCTCTACTTCTCTTGGGCTGGGTTGGCCTGATCATCTCAGATGAAATGAGGGGAGAACTCTTCCTTAGGGACATCACAGAGGAGATAAAGAACCATGGACTTTGTGTTGCATTTACAGAAAAGATTCCAGAAATTCCTGCTAAGGGCAATGTCAGGATCACAACTTCTGATTGGGATTTAACCATGGTTACTTTTATCTAAATAAAAGTTTGTTCACGTTTGTAGGGTTATCAGTGTCCTGTTCACATGGATGAAATTCTGGGATTCAAGGATTTTCCTCACAAGTGGCCAACCTAGAAAATACCCTCATGATATCTTTATCCAGGAGGTGTGGTCGTACATATTTGATTGTCCATAACACTAAACCATGGATGTTGTGAAACCAAGTCTACTGTAAGCAAAATGGCAGCCGAGCACACGTGCTTTTCATGATTGGGATATGAATACCTCACACTATAGCTACAAAGTCCATGCTGCGTACACACCATTGCCCAGGCACTCCAATGAGGAGCTGTCACTCAGAATGGAAGGAGACTCACATGATAAAATGTCCTCCAGGCTCTTCTCCCATGGAAGGTAACAATAGCAGGTCTTGTGTTTTCTTACAGTGTTGTGCTTTGCTTGTAAATTCTCCATGTTGGTTTCATGAACTTTCAGAGTTACTCTCAAGTGAATGATAAGATAAAAGAAAATCACATTTGCGATACTTAAAGTTGAACTAACATTTCTGTAAAAAACAATATTTGCATGATGCTGAAAAAAATGGTTTTCCTATTTTAAGCACATTACAAACAATAATATTCAGATCCTTTAATGTAAATCTTATTTTTTATTATCTTTTATTTTATGTGAAGAAAACTATAGAATAACAAGTCAAAATGTCTTTTACAATATAAATATGGCATATTTAAGGTATTTTAGGCACATTTGATGCCATAGTTTGTTTTATTTTGATAAGCAGATCCTAGAAAGAACACATAGCACTGTAGCCTAGACATTGCCATGACTATTCTCCAAGTGTGTGGCTTCATGAGTTTGAAGGCAGCCTGGACTGTACGACAGACCTTGTTTTTTTAAACCAGATCCCATCACCAAAGAAACAAAAACAGTTTTTTCAAAAATAAATATGGATTGAATGGAGAGGCATAATCAAACACATCAACTTTCCACATGTTTCCCCATCTACTTCTCTTATCTTTTCAGACCAATTGAGTTTCTAACACTGTACCAGAGTTCCTCCCTCACATTTTTGTCAAAACTTAATTTATTGAGATTGTTTAATTTGGTTCATTGTTTGGTTCTTTCAAATGCTTAAATAATGAATGTTTTCTAACTCTGCCCCATTGCACTCTGTACCCCTCCCCCCCTGTTGGAGCCTTTCTCCCAATCAGCCCTCTCCTCACTCTTAATAACCCTTTTTAGGTAGTATCCTCTGAGTTTAATTAGAGATTCTAACCATAGAGTGAAAGGTTTATTTCTGGACTAAAGGGCAAATTATCCCTTTAGATCACATAAACTTTTTTCTGTTGTTGGATTTTGACACCAGGCATCCTAATACATAGAAAGTAGTATAGCTCATGGTGAGCTGCATTTGCCTTTCTCTCAGATTAGTGATAATTAAATGTTTTTGCTACACACTTTATGACTTCATGTATCCCTGTCATTAAAAAACAATCTAACAGTACATAGCTGACAGGAGCCTGATATAGCTTTTCTCCTTAGAAGTCGCAAGAGTCCGACATACTCAGAGGCAGAAGCCCACAGCTAACCATTAAAACATGATCATGGGGTTCCCAATGGAGAAGATAGAGTGAAGGCTGGAAGGGTTGAGAGGATTCGTGACACCATGAGGAAAGCAACAACCCCCAACCAACCAGAGCCCCCAGGGTCTAAAACCAGAAGCCTGGGACGCTTAGGAGGGACCCATGGCTCCAGCTATATATAACAAGGGAGCTATAAAATAAGGGAGAAGAGATCCTTGGTCCCATTAAGGCTGGACAACGGGGGGGGGGGAGATATTTAGGGTGGGGCAGGTGAGGTACAGGGAGGGTGGGGTGGGGGTACACCACGTGGAGGCAGGAAGATGGGGGGAAGGGATAGTGAGTTCTGGGAGGGAGGGGGGAAATGGGGTAAGGAGAGAATATCTGAAATGTAAAAAAATTTCCAAAAAAAAAAAAAAATTAAAAAAAAATATTCTAACAGACACTTTCCTTATTTTAACATTCTGGCCAAATAATTTATTCATTTACCTATAAATTTGCGATAATACCCACTCATTATGTATCTTATTTGTAATTTGTCTTCTTCCATTTCCTGAACTGTCTTCTCACACTGTTGGTTGTTTTCTTTGGTGTGCAGATGCTTTCTTGGTAGGATAATTTATCTTATCTTTCATTGACTGCTTTTGATATCGTGTTGAAAATATCCTCATTAAGACCATGGTATCAAAGGATTTCCCTCTCCCTTTTACTCTAATAATTTTTTATTCTGATGTTTTGATCTGTTTTTACTTTCTTTGGTGTAAGAAACAGACAAAAATCTAGTGGCAGTTTTTCGTCCTGTTTTCACAACAGCATTTTTAGAAGAGACTACATTTCACCTTTTGTGTGTTCTTGGTGTCTTATTGGTTCAGTTAGATCTGGATTTCTCTTCAGCTCCTCTGGCGATGTGAACATGTTATATGCCATGCTTGTACTGCTGTAATTTTACAAAACTATTTCCAATAGAAAATGCAATGCTTTAATTTGGTCTTCTTGTTCAAGTTTGCAAAGGTCATGTGATTTCTTTGTGGCTCTCTTCTCCTATGGGAATTTTGGGCCTCATCACTGTCTGAGAAAAACATTTTAAATTTTCATAGAGACTACCCTAATCTGTGAAACTTTTGTATAATGGACTATTTAAACAGTATTTCTCTTCTAATCCTCATACTGTTTCCTTTCTATGTCTTTCAATCTCTTTTGTCAGTGTTTTACAGGCTTTTACCTAAGAGACATTTTACCTACTTGGTTAATCTTTTTCCTAACTAGAAAAAATATTTAAGAATATTTTTTATATTTATACTGGCATATATTTATTATACATGATATTGGGTATCATAAGGATAATTCCATTCAAGTGTACACAAACTCATTTGACTAGGTTTTCCCCTCAATTCCTCACTCCACTTTCTACTACTCCCTGCACAGGTGTGGTGGTTTGAATGAGAAACGTCCCCCCAGGCTCAGGATTTGAACAATAACTTCTTGAAGCATTTTTCTAGGGGAAAAATGTATGATGCAGTTTTTCTGGAGTAAATACGTCAATGTAGAGGGGTTTTGGCATTTACTTATCTTTACCTTACTTCACAGCCATCTTCTTGTGTTGCAGGTGAGGGATGAGAAACTTAAGCCTCTTATGCCATCACAAGTGCCTGCTGCCATGCTCCTCACCATGATAGACACTGATTCCCCTGGAGCCATAGGCCCAAATAAACTCTTCCTTCTGTCAGTTGCTCATGTCATAGTGCTTTATCACAGCAACAGATCAGTAACTAATACACACTTGATTAGTCACATTTGATCCTTCACAAAATTGTTTTCCTTTACTCCCAAGTCTTTTGTTTTTATGTACAAGTGTGTGTGGTGTGTGGTGTGTGTGTTGTGTCTATCTCTACGGAAAAATTCATTTTCCCTATCCCAGAAAGTATAAGTGACAGTACAGTATAAGTTGTTAATTTTTAACCTAGTGACTAGTTTTTCATTCAGTTCATTCACTCATTTACACATTCATTTGCTTTTCTTAAATAAAACAAAAATTATTTAATAAAATGAAACATACGTATCAAATGGAAGTCACACAACAGAAAGAATAATGCCTCCTCTTCTATAGTGTTCTCAGAGCTATAAGAGAGAGGGTATTACTTTATTATTTAAAAAAATTATTATTCTTTCCTATAAGACTTCAGTCACTCCATTCCCTCTGTTCGCCTGCCCAACCCAGCTCTCCCCAGATCCCCTGGTCCTCTGTTTTCCTTCTCTAAAAAGGAATATTTCTCAGATATATCAACATGGCGTAACAGGATACAGTGAGCTTGGCACATATCCTAATATCAAGGCTGGATTCAGCCACCCAGTAGTAGGAAAAGTGTACCACAAGAAAGCAAAAGAAAGGTCAAATATTCACACTCTCCTGCTGTTAGGAGTCCCATACCACATCAAGCTAAACAACCATAGCATGTATGCAGATGAATGAGGGTAGATCTGTACAGACTCTGTACTTGTCAATTCAGTCTCTGTGAGCCACTGTAAACTCTGCTTTTTTGATACTTTGTGGTGTGTTCTCCTGGTGTCCTGGACTGCTCTGGCTCCTCCAATACATCTTCCCCATCTTCCATGGGTACCCAGGCAATGCATTCCATTTGGCTGTGGATCTCTGCATCTGCCCCCATCAATTGCTACATGAATTCTCTGATATATCAGATCTAGGCACTGCTCTATGAGTAAGAGGAATAGCCTTAGGAATCTGTTTTGACTAATGGCTGTTGTGGTTATCATGTTTAGTTCTCTGAGCAACCCAGGTTCTGGTTCCTGGCCATCCAGGCAGTGTCTGGATGTGATGCATCTCATGGCTTGAGTCTCAAGTTACATCAGTCATTGTTTGTTTACTCTCACAGATTTAGTCACTGTTGTCCCCACACATCTTGCAGTCAGGACAGGTTGTGGATCCAAGTTTTTTTTCCCAGGGTGGCTGTCCAAGCTACACTACTGTTAGCCTTGCATAGTTACAGAAGATGGCCAGTTCAGGTTCCATATCCTCCATTACTAAGGTCACCCTCACAGATTCGAGGATTCTCCACTCTACTAGGTTTTGACATTGCCTATAAATGCCCCACTATTCCATCACTCACTGTGTCTTTGTCTTTAACTTCTTGTGGACCACATCCCTCCCAAGCTCTTTACCTCTTGTTCCCATCTCTATCCACCTCTAGTCTACCCACAAAATTTATTCTATTTTCATTCCCAGGAAGAACCTTATGTACTGTGCCCCCCACCTGGAGACTCTTCCTTGTTACTTAGCCTCTCTCTGGCTCTGTGGATTTTAAAATGATTATTGTTTATTTACAGCTAATAACAACATATTAGTAACTACATGCAATGCTTCTCTTTCTCAGTTTAGATTGCATCACTCTGGATCTTTTCCAATTCCATCCATTTGCCTGCAAATATCACAGTTTCATTTTTCTAACAGCTGAATGGGATACATTGTTTCAGTGTATTTGCTGATCCATTCTTCCTTTTAAAAAAATCTAGGTTTCTTTCAGTTTCTGGCAATTTTAAACAAACGCAGTGTGAACATAGGTGAGCAGTTATCTTTGTGGTAGGATGGAGTGTCATTTGGATATAAACTCAAGAGTAGTGTAGCTGGATCCTGAGGTAGATTGAATCCCAGTTTTCTCAGGCACTAGCATATTGATTTCTATTGTTGTTGTACAAGATTGCACTCCCTCCATCAATGCAAAAGTGTGCCCCTTGATGCACATCCTTGCCATCATGAGATTGTGTCTTTGATCTATTCATTTTGAAAGGTGGAAACAGAATCCCTAAGTAGTTTTGTTTTGCATTTCCCTAATGGCTAAAGACATTGAATCATTTTAAGTGTTTTTTAGCAATTTGAGATTCCTTTATTGAGAATTCTCTGTTTAACCATATACCTCACGTGTTATTTAGATTGTTTGATTACTTCTTGCCTAGTGTCTTCAGTTCTCTATATATTTTGGTGACTAACACTCAGTCAGATGTAGAGTTGGTAAAATCATTTTTAATTAAGTAGACTATGAAGCTCTTCTTTGCCTTGCAGAAGCTTTTTGGTTTCATGAAGTCCCACTTATTAATTTTTTATCTATGATCCTGCAATATCAGGGTTCTGTTTAGGAAACTGTCTTCTGTGTCAATGTGTTTAAAGCTGTTTTCTACTTTATTTTCCTTTTCCAATGTGTCTGGATTAATGTGATTCATAATTGGTCTTGAGTTCTGTTCAGGGTGATAGATATAGATCTACTTGCATTCTTCAACATGAAGATATACTGTTTGAACAACACTATATTCTTTCCTTTTATCTTGGTATTTTGGTCTTCTTTATTAAATATGAAATTAGTGTCAGAGGGGTGTGGATTTATTTCTGGGTCTTAAATTCAATTCCATTGCTCAACATGTGTGTTCTTATTTAAATACTTTGCGGCTTCTATTACTAAAGCACTGTTCTACAATTGAAAATTAGGAATAGTGATATATCTTGAAGTTATTTTTCTATTTACTATGTTAATTTTACTGATCCATGAGTGTGGGAGATTTTTCCATCTTTATATATCTTCTTTTGTTTCTACAATCCAAGACTTAAAGTTTTATCATATAAGTCTTTTACTTAATTTATTTGGCTACCCCTAAATATTTTATATAGTTTGTAGCTACTGTGAAGAGTTTTGTTTTCCTGATTTTTTTCTCAGATGGTTTGTCATTTATTTACAAGACTACTAATTTTTTTTTAGTATATCTTGTGTCAAGCCATATCTATGAAAATATTCATTAGTCATAGAAGTGCCTTGGTAGGGGTTGCTTGTATATGTACTATCATGGAATGTGCAAATAATGATATCTTGAATTTTTATTTGCTAATTATTATCTATTGATCTCCTACAGCTAACTTATTGCTGTACTGTTCATTTGGTTGAAAACATCTTTACCCCTAGTATTTGTTGAGTGTTTGGTCTGAATGTATGTGTGTGTGTGTGTGTGTGTGTGTGTGTGTGTGAGCATGTTTGTGTCATATAGGTCTACTGCTGGCATGGATTAGGCCTATGACAAATGTTTGATATACAGAACAATAATGAAAGCAACAGGAAGATACAGTTAGAGAAAGACAGGGCAGTTAATATAACCAGGTTTATTTACAGTCCCAGTGAATTATACTGCAATTCTGAATGTTACTTTTCACTTTAGCTCCATCCATTCTTACAAATGGGCCAACTTGGGAGAAGCACCAATGAAGGAATGTTGTGAACAAGGAGGTTTCAGCAACCAAGCTTGACATCCTTTATTACCAGTCTCTGAAAGTTGTACTGAAGCTCAAGTGGAGGTTGGCGAGTTTGTCTTTGAATCTCACAGTGTTCAGCATCTTTCCCTAATGAAAAACTCATAAATTGGACACATACCACAAGGAGGTGAGTATCTTTGAGGTCAGTACCATGACTGTTCTCAGAGTGGAATTTCTCACAGAACAGATTGTCAGAAGTTATCAGCTTTTGGTCTAGAAAAGCAGAGAGAGTTAATTGCCAAAACCCAAAAGCTTCTGGTGGCAAAATAGCAAGATAGAGTTCAAATTACCACAAGCCATTAGCTTCTGGGTCCCAGAAAAGTAAGTGAGAGTTAATGAGTCATTAAGCCTTTGCTTTCATCCATCACTGGGTCCCAACTCAGTACCTGATGCTTGTGTGGAACCCCAGAAATCTTATGTTTCCCTGTCTTTTTCTTTGGGGGCTGGATATATCCTATCCTCACTCACTCTGTCAAAATTTTCTCTGATTCTCACCCTTTGTCTGCCCCATCAATTAGATGTTACATTCAAAAGGTTCTTCCTTCTTCCAACAAATTTTTTCCTTTTTTGTTTGGTATTAAAGATTTACCTAGGACTGAGCCATTACACAACCAAATACGCTATTTCAGTAAGTAACACAAATCTCTGGGTGCACAGAAAATTTAATATCCTGGACACATATTTCTGGATTTTAATGTTAAATCTATATGCACATTCATCCCCTTATTGTTGGAAATCTTTACCCTGAATATCTCAGGACATGATAAAAAGTGATGATACATAGTAATGGGGAACATTATAGTCTCCAAGAAACACAATAAATTTTCTACAATGTAAAACACTGGGTATATCAACTACTTCACTCAAGTCTCATGTTCAGATTAGTTTAGTAGAGACAATAGAGAACAAAATATTTATATAAATACTTTTATTTGGTTACACTTATTGGGTTTTGTTTTGCTTTGTTTTTTCTTTTTGTGCTATTGTATTTTATTTTCTAGATTTTTAAGTGATTGTTGTTTTATTGTGAGTTTGTTTTGTTCTTTGAGAATGATCATAAATTTGAGTGATAGAGAGCAGGTGAAGGTCTGGACAGAGTTAGGAAGGAAAAAATAGGACCAAGTTCATTTCAAATTTCAAAGATTGTTTTAAATATAATAACACAGTATACAAATAATAATAAAATATAAACAACACTGAATGAAATAAAAGGCAAGTGCTAAAAAGAGAGACAGGGAGAGAGTTCAGGAAACAAAGAGACATTTTGGCTTCACACTCTCTAAATGCATGGTAGTTCTTAGTTGTTATGAGTACACAGAATTCCTGCGGAAATCTACCATCTGGATGCTAATACTGAATTTCACTTTATTGACTGCTTTCCCTCCTCCCATGTCTCCTGTACAGACCTCCTTCATCTGTCTGCAGTCAGAGTTGTCCTCTTGGATTTACGAAAGCACCTGTTGAAGGGAAACCATTCTGTTGCTTTGATTGTCTTCCATGTCCAGATGGAGAGATTGCAAATAAAACGGGTATTTATACAATGATTCTGAATTTGAAATCTTTGGAATGGTCTGATGTGGAATTTTCTAGAAATGGTTCTGATGTGGGAATAATTCACAATGTGACATGAGTAAGTAACACAAAGCCTGAAGACACAGCTACAGTTTATATACCCAACTCTTCATACTGTAAAACAAGTTCTTGCCTTGAAGAGGTTGACAGGTTTTTCTTCCCAGCACTCAGTAGGTGGATCTCTAATTTCAAGGCTAGTCTGGTCTACAGAGTGAGTTGCAGGACAGCTAAGGCCTACACAAGAAATTCTATTCAAAACAAGCAAACAAAAACACAGTCAAGTTTCTTATTGTTGGTTGTTTATTGGTTGGTGGACTGGCTTGTCCAGGTTGGTTTCAACCACAGGTCTCCTGCAAACCTCAGGCTTAGCTTTCCGGGGTAAGTAAAACCACCAGAGTGTGCTTCTGCATTTGGCCCCTATTTTGTCTTCTGCACTCTGCATTGAGTTCAGTTTCATTTCTTTGTACCCCTGCTTTTCACCAATAGTTATGTTACTGCTGTAGCAAAGTAATGTTAAAGTTATTGTCACTGCATACTCTAAACTAGAACAATGATCAAAGATAAGAGTCGTTATATACCCCAAACGGTTAACAGTCCCTGCAAACCCTAACAATGGGTAAAGTTACTACTTTAGCTTTGGAATTACTTTGAGACTTGGGGGAGTTCTCATTATGCATTCCCTGGTAAGGTAAGTAGCATGAGGTCACTGTAAAACTAAGCACTGAGAGATCCCAGAGGATGGGTGATGTGCAGCTGAGAAATGTGTGGGGTGGTGAGTGATGTGCAAGGATGTTAGTGATGTGCAGCTGGCAAGTGATGTGCAGAAATGCCCCTTCCACTGTTCTCTGACTTTTCAGATATCACACCTTCCTCCCATTGATTCTAATTGCAAGCCTCAACAGACCACAGCAGCAATGCTCGCTACCAGCTTTTTGTGTCCTTATTTCACATCTAACATCTATTTAAAGCAGGTATTTTGTAATTCCAATTTTATCTCCTGACTGAAATCTGTACTTGATCAAAGATCTGTTTAATAATGCCTTTGATTGGTTGTTGGTGAAGTAGTGGGTTAGTTTGAGAGCCAACTAAATACTCAGTTTTGGGCTTCAGATGAGCACACCAAGTCCTTGATCTTTCTTTTATTTTTAAATTAAATTTTCATTTGTTTCTTTATGTTTTTTCACATCATACTTCCCAATTCCCTTTCACCTCCTCTGTATCATCCTTCCCCTTGCAACCTTCCGCTACACTAAGAGAAAAACTGCCATCATTGTAGAAGCTGTAATATGTCACATGTGTCCCATGTCCAACTCTTAATGTCTACACTTTGCTTACAATGTTCTTTGTTTGTACTCTGGATTCTACAACTCTATAGTTACTGGGCTGCTCTCAATATCCTGTTGTTGACATCACGTGTTATAAGGTCCTGAAGTTTTAGATATTTGGACTGGTCCTTTCACACACTCCAGCAGTTCCTAGGACAGTAGATGTTGGGGTAGACCAATTAGAAGGCCTAGATCATAAAAGACTTTCTTAACTTTAAGCTCTCAGGTCCAGTTCACAAACAATTACCAGACCAGGCTGGCTATACCCTGCTGCTCAAGTCAACTTCAAGATGTTCTCCTAAGTGCTTCACCTGTGGAGAGACATGGCCCGTTCTCCCATTTTCACCATTCCAGAACAAGCACTTCTGCCTACCATAGATGGCAGGGAACAAGAGAGTGTGGAAGAGAATCTCCCTTGGTTAGCACCACCAGCCAGAAAGTAAGAGACACGAATGGTTCTCCCACACTCATGTCCTTGCACTGGCTCAACTTCAACAGCCACATCCAGGACCACCTCTCCTTGCTGACAAGGCAAAGGTCAGGACTTGGTCTCCTGAGTGCTGAGGCAGGTAAGGAAAATGCACAGCTCTCTGCTGTGATGATCTTGGGACCACCACTACTACAAGTTGTAGGTCACAACAGGTAAGGAAGAGGACATCTCTCCCTCACTCATGTCACTGCATGGCAGTCAAGGGATTGCCAGCTCTGCCATGTCATGCCCTTGGGGCTGGCTTACCTGTGCCCAACCACCAGGGTCAGCTCAATTGTGCTAACCAGGATAGGGATAGGGTTCATTCTCCTGTGTGCTGCAGCTGCTGAAGGAATTATATCAGGATCATTCCTCTTTCTTCTAAGGATTGTCTGTGTTGAGTTCACTCCAACCTGGTGGCTTTAGGCCTAGAAAGACTTCTTCTAGTCTCTGGCTTGTTCCTCATCCTGAGAGTGATTTGGGTTTTTGCAGCACTGGAATAGTGAGTCATCTCAGGCTTTCTTTTTCCAGGGAGTGTTAATCTACTAATCGTTCAGATGTTCCTAGGTCAGAACACTGTGGGTGGACATAACCTCTCTCCTCTCTGCCACCTACTGGTGTGCATGTGACACAGCAGCCACACCTGCAACCCTTCTAAGAGCAGTCCTATTCTTTATACTTATCAACTACTAATACACCCTTTGTTTTTACTTTTACCAAAGTAATACACTGACTTTAATAGATTAAAATTGAAGAAAATATATCTACACTAATACTCTCTAGGGTTAACACCTCTGTAAAGTACTGTTAGTTTTATCTAATATTTGTGGCAATCTTTACCTCTTTTTCCTCATCGCAGTTCATTCTAAGTCAACAACAGAAGGCTTAATGTTTACAAGTATATATGACTGAATCTTTTTTCTTACCATTATCTTTGAACTTCAATACTTACAATTTCATAATCTAAAACAATTATTTTTATGTTACTTCTAAATATATTGACTCTTACAATATACATTTGCAAATGTAAAAGTTTATATTTACTGAAAATCAGGACATTAATTGGCTGATATCACCCCATTGTGTTAAATAATTCTAAGAAAAGTATTTCTAACATCATCATGCATTTAGCAACATTTTCATGCAGGAAATTGAACATAAAGCCTTGAAATATGCTAGGCATGTGTTTCTAGATACATCTGCATTCACAGATCATGTAATTATCATCATGAAAGTAGTTTATTACATGGACTACATTTAATCAGAGCTCACCATACACCTTTGAAAATACATTCAAAATGGGTTATATGACCCAATGGGTTTTTCAGTGGTTACTAAGACTCCATATATGCTTTTTAGAGCATTCAACCTATTCTCCTGTATTAAGAGAACTGAGTTAACCAGAGCCAAGGTATCTTCCAACATGTTTCAAACTGGTATATGGGAGATTAGGCCCAAGTTTCTGTTCATCATCCTGGAAAAGTGCAAAACAAGACAATTTCAAGAAAAAAAACCACACCCTTGAGAGTCAGACAATCAGTGAGCGTTCCTACCACCTAGCCTGTGCCCACTTCACAGACATCTAATCAGGACCTGTAGAAGCTGCCTGACCACCTAACTTGAGCCAACTATACTTGATTACAAAAAACTCCACCACATCCCTATTAACCAATCACAAAGTCACCTATATGTGTGGAATGAAGGTAACCATTCAAATGTAAAGTCACCCATTCTCTACCCTGACATCTTTAAATTAACCCTGCAAAGTTCACACCTGTGACTTCCATTCTGAGTTATGGTACACCCTTCCATTCAGATTTTCTGCAGAATAAATGTTCTTTACTCTTGCATACTATTTGAGTCTGGAGTATCATTCTTTACAAATCATAGACCCTTACTTTTGGGGGCTTATTTGTGATTTACTGAATTCCCCTAACCCAAATAATTGAGCTTTTTCTTTTCCAGTTCTTAAGTCTAGGTGACTGGTTATCTATTGTCTTGTGTGTCTCCATGTTTCTGTACTGGGTTTAATCTGGAGTCAGAAAAGGGCAAAGTAGATGAGTATTTTGTTAAGTAGCCAGGGGTGAGGAGTACACTCACCAACCTATATATAGGAAGAACTTGTTAGTTCCCATCTAATTTCTGAATCATTTCTGGGTTTATGGGATTTTCCTATGCAGGAAGGAAGACCATATGAAACAGCTTTCAAATTTTGTTTGTATTTTCCAAGTAATGTCATTGTGTCTCCCTTTGTGTCCTCTGTCTGTGCTTTTTAGTCTTCTTGTACAAGATTTTCTCTGATTCCTAAGATGAGAGAGGTGAAGACACCCCAATGAACTTTGACCCGAACAATTTTATAGAGTTGTGGAAGACTCCATTCTTGTTGTTCAGCCTAGGAGAACTAATCATTGTTTGCAGAAATACATGGCCCTATTATAAAGAAGGGGGTCCTGAGGAAGAACCTTTGAAATGTGACTTTAATCTTTATTTCTAAGTTTTCTCTAAAAAGTTTTCTATGAATGTTCTCTAAGAAAGTACTTCAAAAGTTTCTTCTCTGAAAAACATTCTTCAACTCTCTAAGAGAAAGGGGATTTCTTCTCTCTTTTCCTCAGCACTTATTCATCTTTCTGTAAACGTGATCACATGGTAAAAAATTCACCACTTGTTTACACATAAATTCAAAGAATAATTTGAATATAAGGTTTACAAACAGAGAATGTTGACATGCGTATCCATCAAGAGTATTTATCTAGCTAAATATTCACCATCTTTCACTAGCTTTACATGTTCATTGAAAGTTAAAAACCATAACATTTGTGACCAAAGTTTTAGAGAACTTTCATTTAGTTAAACTCAGTCAGTATTTTATATTCTGTTTTTGCAGCTATAGTAAATCATTAGTTTCCTTTTTATGATCTTTGGTTAATTCTTTATAAAATTCTTGATGCATTCCTATCTCAGAAGCATTTAACTTGGGACACTTGAAGAATGGCATAGCTCTCATTACAGTTTTGACATAAGAAAGGTAATTGTAGCAGAGTTTTAATAAGTGATCTTAATAATTACTAATATATTTTTGCAATTCTTATAGGATCATCATTAAGTTTTAAGAAATCCTCTGTTTGACCATAATACATCACTACAAGACAGTGCTCATCTTTGTTTTGCAGAGACCTACTCAAAAGGGTAGTGCTAATGCATAGTGATTGTTATGTTATTTAATAATAACAGGGAAGCATATTAATCTCAAGAATCTTTCCTTGAATGGTAATCTTCTTGCCTTGCCTAGCGAAACATGTCTGTCATTAACTTTATAGTCCATGGTGGACTATATCATCTAAGGTGATCACCAGCTAGTTTTTAGTTTCTCTTTGATGTCTCCTGGCAACAAAGGTTATTGTCTATGAGGCCACAGGCCACATATCCTCAGATGGCAGTACCTGATCAAAAAGACCCTTGTTTGGTTGAAACCCCCTTTTTTTTTTAAAACCAGCTGAACTGCTCCCAACAATTCTTCCTCTGCGGGAAGTCTATCCTGCCTCTCTACCTTGATTCCTCCCACTGCCCCTGAAGAAGGTTTCTGCCTCCTCCTTATATCTCTGCTCCTGCCACCACTGGACCTGCTCAACCAGCACAGTCAGAGGAAGGCAACAGCCCTTGACTCCTCTGACTCTCCTTGACTCCACTTGGACTCTAACACTCACTTGGTCCTGTATTGCCCAAGGGCTGACTCTACTACAACCTTACCCCACCAGACTGCAGGACTTCCAAATGTACAGAGGAGATACTTCATAACATATATGCCCTTTCCTAGTAACAACATTTACAACTGAGATTTGCAAACTGCCCCATTTTCATAGAGACACTCAGTACTCAGAGGTCTTTTAGATTCAGTCATGTAACTCACTGGCCCATCTGAGGCAAACTGTCACCAAATGCTCCAGGTCCTCTTCTTGACAACAAAAAGAGAAAGAAATCTTGGACCTGTATGAAATTGTTTCTGGGAGCAAATGTACTGCTAACCAAGTCTAGTCTGATAATGTTGTAGTCTTTCCCTTGGCTTAACCTATTTGATGAGTTTAAGTAGAATTTCGGGGTTTCTACCTTGAGGTTTTGATAGAGCGTGTGGGGGGGGTCTATGAGAAGACATTAGATGGCTCATAAATTTTCTAAGGTAAGCCAGGTGATGTAGAGAAAAATGAGAACCATAGAGAATATCACAAAATAACTTTTTTAAGTCAAAATGAGGACAAAAAATATAGGACAAAAAACTAAAATGGACATGGCTTTTAAAACCCTCTAGTGTATGTGAATGCAAAAGGGGGATAGCAAAAGAAGTACTCTCTTAAATGTTGGAACCATGAAAGAGACTAGTGGCTTATTTATCAAAGAAACAGGACATGGTGGCCTGTAAATGTTCAAACTGCTCTGGATCATAGCTGCCTCTACCCTGTTGCTCAAGGATGCTGACAGGAAAACCATGGGACAGAAAGTTGTTATCCCCATTCCTCATGCTATTGAGAGAACACTTAAGAATTCACATAACCAATGGCTGTCCAACACCAAACTGTTACACTGACATCCAGGGACATCTGAGGACGCAAAATGCTGAATACTGACTTATTAAAAATTAATGTTAACTAGTCCAATCAATACTATAGTTCCTGTCTTTCACCTGGATCTCCTAACCAGATGTTTCTAATATTTGCCCCATTGCCCAATCTTAGGGCAATCTTTAGCATTTCAGCCTTCCTAAGCCCTCAAGAAAACAATGAATGTCCAAATACCAACAAAATCAAATATTCAAAAGTAACATCTATTATGCCTGTACGGCTGAGATGCTAAATCAAAAAGGCCCCTATTTCTGACATTGATTCATGATTCTTATGTCTCAATTGACCCTTTAAAAATGTCTAAGACTTTGGGTGAAAAAATGGGACCAATCAAATATTCAATTCAATTACAAATCAGAAGTTGGAATGAGAGGACGCAGTTAGTCAGACCCAGGCTGACTCCTCAACAGGCTGGCAGTTTTGGAGACTAGGCCCAAGTTTCTGTTTCCCAGAACTGCAATCTTTCAAAACAAGTCAATTCCAGGAAAAAATCAACCTTCATTGGCAGCCATCAGGAAGCCCCCATTACATTGCTAGAACCAATCTCATAAGCAGTCAACCAGGACCTGTAGAAGCTGCCCCACCAACAAGCTTGAAGTTAATAGAAAAGTCTCCAAAGTCAACCCAGTATCTTAACCAATTACAAAGTCGAATGAATATATGCCTGGAGATAGAGCCAACCAATCAAGGAAAAGGTAAAAATCAGGCACTTCTACCATAACAGGCTTTAAATTGGTCCTGCAGACTTCACATATCTATTTCATCTAATTTCATTTCTATATCTTCTGACACTTCCATATTGTTTATGTCCACTCAATTAATGAATATTTTATCCATTCAAGTATATATGTATTGTTCTCTTATGAAAGAAAAATAATTCATCTATTGTTTTTCAGAATTATAGTTCAGTAACTATAACCAGGGACATTTCCTTCAGAATTGAAAAAATGGTTCCACTCAAGAAATATATCCCAAATGTCTATCTTTGGACTCACCACAGGAATGTAATAAACCAATCTGCCTCCCTTTCAGATATGGATCAATGCATCAAGTGTCCTGAAGATCAGTATCCAAAGAAGCAGAAGAATTATGTCTCCCTAAAATTACACATTTTTGTCCCATGAAGATACTGTAGGAGTTGTTTTGGTCTCTGTGGCCATTATTTTATCTGCATTTGCAGCTATGATTTTAGGATTATTCATCTGCTATCGAGACAACACCCATTGTCAGAGAAATAACAGAAATCTCAGTTATCTCCTCCTCGTTTCTCTAATGCTCTGTTTCTTTTCATCATTAATATTCATCGGCCAACCTAGCACAGTCACTTGTGTCTTGAGACAAATGATTTTTGGGGTTATATTTTCTGTTGCTGTTTCTGCTATCTTGGCAAAGACCTTCATTGTGGTTGTGGCCTTCAAAGCCATCAAACCAGGAAGCACCTTACAAATGTGGATGGTGACCCGACTCTCAAATGCTATAGTCTGCTGTGGTTCCATCATTCAAGTGTGCATCTGTGCAGTCTGGCTGGAACATATCCCCCTTTCCCTGATGTCGACATGCAGTCAGAGTTTGGGCAAATCATCCCTCTGTTGTAACGAGGGTCCACCCTTGCTTTCTATTGTGTTCTGGGGTACTTGGGCTTTCTGTCCAGTCTCAGCTTGCTTATTGCTTTTCTGGCGAGAAGGCTACCTGACAGCTTCAATGAGCAAAAACAATCACGTTCAGCATGCTGGTTTTCTGCAGTGTGTGGATTTCTTTGTACCCACTTACCTGAGCTCCAAAGGCAAAACCATGGTGGCCGTGGAAATTCTTTCAATTCTGGCCTCCAGTGCTAGCTTACTGGGCTTTATATTCCTTCCCAAATGCTATGTGATCCTACAGAGGTCAGGCGGCCACTCTAGAAAGAAGTTCTTTAAATGACTTCTTCTTTAAGACAAAGGAATTTAATGTGATTTGTGAAAAATGAACTATGTAGAAATAAAGATTCAAAAGAGTGGTGTGAATTCAATGTATTTCTCTTGACAACAGCAGCAGTTATTTAATCAAGTGTCCCTGCTCTCACTGGAGATGACTAGACCCAGTGAACAAAGCCAACACAGGTTGGTAGTTGTCAACTAGAGGTGACTTCTTGTGTGTCCACTACATGTTTCTATAAATCACAGTCCTCTCATTTTTCAACAGAATGTAAGAGGACTGGAAATGATTAAGAGTAAGAATGAGAGAAAATCATTTGTGTGGAAATAAAATTAACAGATGTTTTAAACGTACTTCCTCTCTGTTAGTTATATGCAGTCATAGGCAGAACAAATTAATTTTAGAGGAACCATGAGATCAGCTCCATAGAGCTCATGGTCTCTGCTTTTCCTCTTTAAGGAGCCTCACAACAAGACAATATGTGATTTAAAGTTCAGAATCTCAGGCGGTTTTCTGTTCTTTCCTATGTTATGGTGGAACAACATGAATGAGATCTTAGGCAGAGTCCCAGGGAAACACAGACTTGTTTACCTTGGGGACTATCCAACACATCAGTGAGTCTAGGGTCTCTGAGAGATCAGCCAGACTTCATGGAGTGATTACTGTTCTCTAGCAGAGTTAGGGACTTTCACATTGTCTTCTACAGGTTCACCGAGCAAAAGCTGATCGCATTTATATCCACTGGATTCTATTCTGAAGCAGGAATGATTTTGATAGGTAGATGTGGACTAAGACATGAGTTTTAAGGCCATAGATTCAACAGGACATGTGGAATTCTGGAATCATGCATCATAGAATCATGAGGCTTTTCAGATATGTGTTTTTATCTAGCCAAGAAATCTCTTTCAACATGATGGTCAGATCATGCTAAGGGCAAACTTAAGCCTACAGCAATGGAAAGATTCACAGATCATCCATGGTCAAAAACATGCTCAGAGAGGACTACATGACCAAAGTAGTTTTGTTTATGTTCTGGAACAAGATATGTGGGTTAAAAAAAAAAAAAAAAAAACATGCTCGGCCGCCGGGCCAGCCCGCAGCAGCCAGTGATTTTCAGACTGGCTGCGTCGGAGCCAGGGTCCAGGGCCGGGGTCCCTGGGCTTTTCCCACATATTTGAGAAGTTCAAGGGTCCTAGATGCTGGAAGCAGACCCAAGAAGACACATGGACTGAGTTTCTAAGTAGTACCTTTATTATCCATGGCGGGATAGTTGGGATCTGGATGATGTGTGCCACCTGGCAAATGCCAGAAGGGGCTCCCTTATATTGGGGAGTGGGAGAGAGGAGGGGTTAGGGAGGGGAAAACTTAATTAGCTATGTCCCCCGGCCTTACTAATATGTAAATCTCAAGGAAGAGGACTATTAGTCACGTCCCATACCTGTGATTTATGTGACTGAAGGTACAGGTTAAATGGAGACTGTGGGTCAGGGCCCTGGGTTTTGGGGGTGTGGCCAAACACCTGCAATCTCTGGGTTCCAGGCCCATGGGCCCTTCCACTGCCAGACAAAGATATACATGTATGTGTCATCCACAGTTTTAAACTCCAGAGAGTGTTTGCACACTACAATATTACACCACTGTAAGGCCAAGAAGTATTTAAGGCATTCTTGGGCTGTTTGGAGACTCAATTATTGCTTAAGTTTCATTTATTTAAACTTATAAAATAATGAACTGAGTTTCTTCTATTTGACCATAAAAATAGTTTGAGAAAATTCTATTGGAATCTGCTATGATATGGGTAAAATAAAATTTGTTCAAATTGTATTACTTGGTAGGCAAAGAAACACTTGCATTAAAAGTGCCTGAAAATATATAGTCCTGGAGTCTTATCACTTTAAAGAGGAAGACACTCCACTCTGTAAACTCCTAGACAATTTTACAACATGAGTGTAATGAAACCCCTGTTTTCTAGAGCCAGTTTCTCTCTTGAAGCCATGTATCATCAAGTTGCAAGCCAAGCACAGCATGGAGAGAGACAGAATGCCTCAGGGGCAGTTTCCAGGTGGATGGGAGGAAATCTCACCTCCTTGTTGGAGTTTATCCAAAAGATTAAGTAACTATTCATCGACTATATGTTGCTAATTAATGTTCAGACATTCAAGTGTGTTATAAATAGGCAGACTGTGGCAATCACTATGTGGTTAATGGCGACTATCCATTATTCAGTTATGTGTCAAACAGAATACTAATATATTACTTGATTATGATTCACAAATACATGTATGAATAATGCCATGGACTCTCATAAATTCTTTAGAACTTTTCATTGTATAAAACTATCATTTTATGACAGTTTTCTTAAGAAATATTAAAATAAAATTACCTGTTTCCCTTCTTCAACCATGTTCCTTTCCTAGCAGTTCTTTATAGGGAAGCTTCATTTGAGCCTTGTGTTAATTCTTTGTTTTCTTGTAAATACCAATTTCCATTCTTAAATTATAAATTATTAAAATTGCCATTTTTCAGTCATATATATATATATATATAATATATGTATGATGATATGGCATACTTTATATTTTCTCTAATTTACTGCCTTTCCTGAGCCTCCTTTTAGGAGTTTACAAATGTAGTGGCATATAATTTATATATATTCAGTCTTTTCCATGGATGAATATTAAATCTCTCTATGTAAAAGTATGTTAATCTTCATGATAGAAATTGGGACTTGAAATGGATAGAAATGGAATTTCAGTTGGAGTCAAGTAGAGGGTACTTATACTCTGTATTTCCATTGCTACTTAACCCTGGAGTAGAGACAGGGGCCACTGCATCTTTTCACTTTTTAAAACATTTATATATAAGTAAATACTCCATACTGAAAAAAAATCTCACCTCCCCCTTCGACTGTCATTCCTCTACTTCTACAGGCTTTCTACTATCACCATGTAGGTCTTACAATTACAAATTACAACTATAAAAATATTGATTTATATACAATATTAATACATATATTTTAATATGACTTTTATTTTAATGTTGCTTATTTTAGTAGTGTCAAGCATGTCACTATAGTTTGTATTGTGTTACCCTGAACCTGTAGATAACTTTTGGTACAATAATTGCTTTTACATTAGTATTTCCTGAAATATACAAGGATAAGAAAACTTTCCATACTCTGGTACCTTCTTTAATTTTTTTTTCAGTGCTTTAAAGTATTTATTCTTGAAGTCTTTCACTTTCAGGGTTAGGTTCAGTGTGGAGAGTATTTACTTATATATAAAGGTGTCACTTATAGAAATTTGGCAAGCACCTGACACTGGATGCAAGGAAGTAGGCTCAGATACTACTATCCTATTTGGGCTAATACAAAGCTCAAAGCAAACTCATCCTAGGAATGTGTGACATTCTATTATCTTTGTCATTCTGACAAGCACCTAGAAACAGTGACCAGGGATGTTTGTTTGTTGCCTTGTTTGATCTCTTTGTGTATTACCCTCTTTTTTACTTTGTTTTTGATCTTAGAACTGATCCTGTCCTCTGCAAGTACCTAGAATGGTATAAAAGCTGACTGGGAAAAAATAATCCTGCATCAGTCTCAGGACTGGCTGGAGTCATGTAACAATGTTGTGTAATTGTCTTTTTTTTTTTGTCAATCTTCCCTCCCACTCTTTAACTCTGCTTGATGGAATCAGCTAGCTTGGTCAGTTCAATGTTTTTTAGGAATTTGTCTTTTACGAATGTTTCCTGATTTATTTCTCAATATATTTGTTATTGGTGTACGGGATGATCAATTTGTTAAATAGTATGTTTGTATCTTGATAATTTGCTTGACTTTTTTGAAAATCTAAATGGGGTGGAGTTTTAGGATTTGGCAATCAAAGAATCATGGAATTTTTAAATAAGGACACGCTGACCTCTTCCTACATGTTTGTATTTTTTTATTTCTTCCTCTTGTTTTATTACTACAGCTCTGTATTCAATGTGAGTAGAGAAGACAGACATCCTTTTTATTCTTTATTTTATGAGAATTTCTTGGATTCCCTCACCTTCAGTATATTCTAAAGGTATTTTGCTCTGTGTTTGTTATTAATAGCCTTTAGTTTGTTGGGAATTTTTCCTTCTATCTTGAGTGTCTTCAGAACTTTTACCTTGATAGAGTATTGGAATATATCAAATCATCTTTTTAATCTAATTAGATCATTATGGAATTTCTGTCTTTGAGTTTGTTTCCTCTAGATCCTGGGGATCTAATAACCTCTTTTTGCCTGTGTGGGGACTAGACTTAGGGACAGGTAAAACACACACACACACACACACACATAACAATAATAAAAATAAATTATGATTAGCACAAAAAAACTTGAGTCATGGTTGTACAGACCTTTAATTCCATCACTTGGGTAGAGTTAAATGTATCTCTTGGGTAGAAGGGTTAAATGTATCTCTATGAATTCAAGGTCAGCCTGGTCTACATAGTGAGTTCTAGGACAGCCAAAGGTACACGATGAGACACTGAGGTATTTAGATATCACATACATTTTCTCATATCCTTTACCAATTCTCTGCTCTATAGCAGACAATGCCAGTACTTTAAAGCAGAAGGCCTGCTTCAAAACTCACCAAAGCACTTTTTAAAAAGAAAAAATAATTGAGACAGTGTATTACCATATTGAATATATTTGGCTATTGTGGAACTTACTATGTAGACCAGGTTGACCTTAAACTCACAGACACCCTCTGCTGTGCCTCCCAAGTGCTAGGATTGAAGATATTTATTATAAAGAAAGAAAATACCTTGGAGCATTGCAATTGTAAAAGAAGATACAAACATCCTCTGTTGATAAATAATATAAACAGTAATCGGGTGAAAATTCAACATAAACAATGAAAGAACATCAACAAGGGTATACAAATTGTAAAAGAAGTCAAATATCTCTAATTGCAGATGATATGATAGCATGCAATAGCTACTACAAATATTCTCTGAGAGAACTGATACAGATGATAAACAGCTCCAGCAAGTAAATCAGTAGCCCTTCTTTATACAAATAATTCTCGAGAAGCTACGGACAGCAGTGGTGGCCATCAACTCCACACGAGTGGACTTATCTCTGACTGAGGGGCTCTCCTCCTGGATTTCTTTGGCTCTTTCCTTCTTTAAAGAGTGGGTGGGAGTAGGCTTGTTTGGTGCAGCCCTCTGCTACGGATTAGTGCTCATGTTATGGTTGGTCTGCAAACTCAGAGCTCAACAGAAAAGTGACAAGGTGGTCATTGCCCAAGCGCTTGCTGCTCTAGAACAAGGTTCATCCCTGACATTTGGCTGTCCATGCTAAAACCATGAGTAGTAGCAACCAGACCCCTCAGCCGTTGCACCCCAAGGGCTTGACCCATTGCACTGGGACGGTGAGAGGTCCTGGTCTGATCAATCCTGGCTTGTCTACCTACAGTGTCTGAATCAGGTACAACCAGCCCTTGCACCCCTAGGAGTTATCTCCGTTGCACAGGGATGGGTGGTTGTCACTCTTCCAGTTCTCCTTGGCCTTTGCACCCAGAGGCCTTGCTGCCATTGCAACTGGAAGGCAGGGAGAACCAGCCTAAACAATTAGTCCTTGATCGCTTGTTCCCCCTTCGAGAAAGAAATTGCTTGATCAGGCTTGTGTTTTGGGAATGCAACTCAGCACTGCTCAGCCTAGACAGAAGGATATGATCATCTTATTAAAATAAAAAGGGGGAGATGTAGAGGGCCAAAGGCACAATTGCAGCATTCGCCATTGCAAGATGGCACTGACATCCTGTGTCTGTTACTGGTAAACAAGTGAGCTGCGCATGTGCGAGTGGTGAGAGCGCAAATGCAGCTTTCGCCATTACAAGATGGCGCTGACCTCGTGTGCCCTGCTTCATAATCAAGCTATGTGCGCATGCGCTGAGGTAAAATGCGCACCAAGTCACAGCCCAGCCCGGGGCGTCATCTAGGGCAATGAGCTAGCAGCCAATCAGGTATGGACACGCCGCTCTGGGGTGTATATAAGCCCAGTCCTCTGGGGCTCGGGGTCTTCCTCATTTGATGTTAATAAAGCTTGCTGCAGAATGATCCTGTGTGCCCGCGTGAGTTCTTGCTGGCGAGACGATTGTGCGGGTTACAATCAACAAGACCAGGAGCTGTTACTTTGAAAATATCAATTAGAGAGATAAACCCTTACCAGACTAATCAGAAGACACATGAGACAGTATCAAAATTAACAAAATCAGAAAGGAAAAGGGATATATAACAACAGAAACTGAGGAAATTCAAAAAACTATCAGATTCTACTAAAACAGCCTATATTCAAAAAAACTGAAAAAGCTGAATGAAATGGACAATTTTCAAGACAAGAGTTTCGGGTACAAGAGTTAAATCAGAATCATAAAACCATCTAAAAAGTCCATAACACCTAAAAAATAGAAGCAGTCAAGAAAGTCTCCCAAACAAAGAGCCTAGGACCAGAAGGTTGGTACAGAATACTGTCAGACCTTCAAAGAAGAGCTAATACCAGTACTCTTCAAATTTTTCCACAAATAGAAATAGAAGGAAAATACTCAATTCATTCTATGAAGCCACAGTTACACTGATACGCAAAACCACACAAAGACCCAAAAGAGAAGAGAACTTCAGATAATTTCCCTTATGAACATCAATGAAAAAAATATTCAGTAAAATTCTCACAAAACAAATCCAAGAACACATCAAGATGATCTTTCACCATGATGAATAGGCTTCATTCCAGGGATGCAGGGATGGTTCAATACACAGAAATCTACCAATGTAAGCCACTATGTAAACAAATTCAAAGGAACAAAAAACAAACTATCATTTCATTAGATGCTGAAAAAGCATTTGACAAAATTCAACATCCCTTCATGTTAAAAGATTTGGAGAGATCAGGAAATTAAGACCCATACTTAAATATAGTAAAAGCAATATTTACCAAACCAGTAGCCAACATCAAACAAAATAGAGAGAAACTTGAAACAATCCCACTAAAATAAGGGACAAGACAAGGCTGCCCACTCTCTACCTACCTATTCAATATAGTACTCGAAGTCCTAGCCAGAGCAATTAGACCACAAAAGGAGGTCAAAGGGATACAAATTGGAAAGGAAGAAGTCAAAATATCACTATTGGAAGATGATGTGATAGAATACTTAAGTGACCTCAAAATTACACCAAGGAACTCCTAAAACTGATAAACAACTTCAGCAAAGTGATTGAATATAAAATTAACTCAAACAGATCAGTAGCCTTCCTATATCAAAGGATAAACAGACTGAGGAAGAAATTAGAGAAATGAGACCCTTCACAATAATCAGAAACAATATAGAACACCTTTGTGTGATACTATCCAAAGACCTCCCAGACTTGATTCTTCTCCTTTGTTTCCTCTCCCTCTTCTCTTTCTCCCAATAACTCCCTCACTCTACTTTCCTAGATTAATTTGTTTAGACTTCTAACTAGGCCTGGAGCATCCACAAGAAGTACTGGATTTGTGGGAGTAGAAGCACCCTCATAGAAGTAGGGCAAGGGGGATGGGATAAGAGCTTGGAGAGGGAAAACCAGGAAAGAGGATAACATTTGAAATGTATATAAATAAAATATCCAATTTAAAAAAGAGAAGTTACTAGAATGAAAACCCAAGGACATTAACAACATACAAGAAACTTTAGGAAATATATAAATCCATACCAGAAACCAGAAGAACTAGAGAACATACACACACATGCACACACAAACACAAACATGTATGTACACAAACATACATCATCACCAACAACATCAAAACAAAGATTAATAATCATTGCTCATTACTATCTGTCTACATCCGTGGACTCAATTTCTGGATAAAGACACAAAGCTAACAGAATAAGGGTGAAAACAGAACCCATCATTCTCCTGCATACAAGAAACACACCTCAACATGAAAGATGAACATTTCCTCACAGGAAAGGGCTGAAAATGTCTTTCAAAGTAAATAGACACAGGAAGCAAGCTGGTGTAGCTATTACAACATCTAACAAATTAGACTTTTAACCAAAATTAATCAAAAGAGATGTGGAAGGACACTGCATAGTCATCAAAGGAAAAATCCACAAAGATGACATCCTGAACATCCATGCCCCAAATGCAAAAAAGCACACTTTCATGAAGGGAACATTACTAAAGCTTAGCCCACACATCCACCCTCACAATTATTAGTGAGAGACTTCAACTCCCCACTCTCACCAATTGAAAGGTCATCCAGACAGAAACAAAACAGAGAAATAATAGAGCTAACATGTTATGACTCAAATGGACTTCAGGCGTATCTACAGAACACTTTGCCCAAATACAAAAAGCTTACCTGTTTCTCAGGACATTATGGAACCTTCTCCAAAACTGAGAAGTCACAAAACTCATCTCAACAGATATAAGAAAAGTGAAATATAATAGGTTTACCTCAGGACACAGCTATACCTTTCCTGCACATGTAGTCAAAGGATGCTCTATCATACCATAAGGATACTTGCACATGTGTTCATATCAGCTTTAATCATGATAGCCAAAAATTGGAAACAACCTAAATGTCCTCATCATAAGAATGGATGAAGAAAATGTGGTATATTTACACAATGGAATATTACTCAGCTGCCTAAAAACAATGACATAAAGTTTGCCAGCAAGTGGATGGACCTAAAAAAATAAGATCCTGAGTGAGGAAACCAAATCCCAGAAAGACAAATGTAGTATGTAATCACTTATAGTAGTTATCAGCTTTAAGTAAATAATAATCATGCTATAATCCACAGACCCAAAGAAATAAGATAAAGATAACATGTGATTTTCATCAAGTTCTAAGCAAGAAACACTGCATACATATTCTTACCTGCAGGTTGTTATCCTCTTAAAGGCTTTGATAAAGTGTGTTTTACTTTGCAAATGAACTTAATATGATTTGAAAAACACAAAGGACATATATCTTTATACATCTGAGATTTTTATTACAAATATGTATTTTTTTACATCAAAATATGGTAACAACTAGGATTGGTGAAACACAACTGTAACGTTTACTAATAGATGATTGAAACAGGATCACATATTCAAGGATAACCTTGGCAGCCTACTCCTTACCTTTAAAGGTTTAAAAAAGCTAAGGGTGTGACTCTATGGTTGAGTACTTCCTAGCATGCACCATGTTCTAAATTCAGTCTCCTGCAGTGCCCACAGCAAAAAATGAGATAAATAACTAAGAAGAGAAGGAAAGAAAGATGAAAGAAAGAAAGAAAGAAAGAAAGAAAGAAAGAAAGAAAGAAAAGAAAGAAAGAAAGAAAGAGAAAAAGACAAAAATATTAACTATTGTACCTCATGCATAACTGGCATTTTTTAAACTAACAGTATCTCTTCATTTACTTTCTTTGAAGTAAGTAAATTTGATATCATGTCACTGGTTAAAACAACTATGTTTGGAGCAGAAGAAGATGGGGATCTCCAAGTTCTTAATAATCAGGTGTGAAATGAAGAGTTGAGTGGATGTTGTGATTGTTACATTTCAAGGAGTTAAAGTTCCTTGTAATTTTCCCTTTTGAAGAACTTGAAGAAGGACAAAAAGGAGTAGGTGATGGTATGGTTAGCTGGGGCCTTGAAGATGATGAAGACATGACACTTACAAGGTGAGACAGGCATGATTATTGGGCCACCAAGGACAAACTATGAAAACAGAATATATAGCTTGAAAGTAGAATGTGGATCTAAATACCCATAATCTTCTCCATCAGTTCGATTTGTAACAAAAATTAATATGAATGGAATCAATAATTCCAGTGGAATGGTGGATGCACGGAGCATACCAATATTAGAAAAATGGCAAAATCCTACATCATTAAAGGTGTACTTCAAGAGCTAAGACATCTTATGATGTCCAAAGAAAATATGAAGCTTCCACAGCCACCAGAAGGACAGATGTACAACAACTAACTTTAGTGGATCTCAAACTTGTCTTAAATCAACAACTCATGTTATTATCTTGACTAAATATCACCATGCAAAATACCCACACATTAAGTAAAAGAATTGCAGCTGGTAAACATGACCTGGACAGTTGTAAGAATATATTTAATATATGTACACCTATTATGTTTTCAGGTAACAAGAGAAGTGCAGCACAATTTTTTTTTTTCTTCTTAAAGCACTATCGTTTAAACATGAACCTGAAGTACTCAAAGTGGAATTCAGGTTTTCAAGACAGAAGCATGTTAAAAAAAGGGTCAGATGGCCATGGAAACCTTTGTTTTTCTGAAAAAGTAAAGTCTCAAGATGGAAGAACAGAATGGCATGTTTTTATCCATCATATTTAAAGCTGAAGTTGGAATTGTTTAAAGTAGCAGATAGAATGACTAGTCACCAATTGTGTTAATTCTTGAAGCAGTGTGGGTACTGACTACTATTAGTATCAGAAATAGGTTCAGGATTGTTTTGATACCTGTATTTATAATAAAAGATGTTTGGGTTTTGAATTTCTGTTAAAAGCTGTTCCCATTTGTTATGTGTAACAGACATAATTTGTTTACAGTCTTTGTTTAATTAAAACATGCTTAGAAGTTTTAAGTGAAGTGAACGAAAAGGAAATAGGTTTAGGATATGTGATTTTGAGATGAAAGTTAGTCTTAAAAGGTAAATAAAATATGGAATATGTCTTCAGAGAAAAAAAAACTATGTTTGAATTAAACATTTATTTTACATTGTATATGCATTTCAAATATCATACACACAAGTATATACAATGTAAGATATTAAAAACACCCAAGTTGATAATTGACCTTATAAAGTAATCATAAATAATGTTTTCTAATGTAAGCCTTGGCTTTGCCTTACAGAAATACTCTATAATCACATAAAGTTTGCCAGCAAATGGATGGAGCTAGAAAATATCATCCGGAGTGTGATAACCAAGTCCCAGAAAGTCATTGGTAGTATGTAATCGCTTATAGTAGATATCAGCCTTAAGTAAATAATAACCATGTTATAATCCACAGACCCAAAGAAATAAGATTGATATAAGCTGTGATTTTCATCAAGATCTAAGCAAGAAACACTGTATACACAATCTTCTCTGTAGATTGCTATCCTCTTAAGGCACGCACCTGGTTCTTATGGCTGGGGCAGATACCTAGCTGGTATGCACAAAGAGCAGTGGAGCAGCCACTGCACGCAGAGCACTGGACAACATACCGTGAGCCATTCTGAGGAGTCACTACACTGAGACCAGTGAACACGTACCTGGTCTGCTCCTGTGAAGACACCATATGCTAAACTGTCCTAGAGGAACCACTGCACTCAGAGCAGCAGAATTTCAGGATCCCAGAGGTGGCCTGAGTTCCCAGGAGTTCTTGCACCCAGGAGCTTGAGGATAACAGGATTGTAGAGACATCTGGACTCTTAGGAGTTCTGACACAAGCAAGATAACCAGAAAGATAGATTCCAGTCAGACACAGTGAGCAGAAGTAACACTAGAGTTAATCAGATGGTAAAAGGCAAGCACAAGAACACAAGCAACAGAAACCAAAGTTACTTGGCATCATCAGGAGCAAGTTCTCCTACCATAGCAAGCCCCGGACACCCCATCACACTGGAAAAGCAGGATTCAGAATTAAAATCACTTCTCATGGTGATAATAGAGGATTTAAGAAGGACATAAGTAACTCCCTTAAAGAAGTACAGGAGAAGACAGGCAAATAGGTAGAAGCCCTTAAAAAGAAAACATAAAAATCCCTTAAAGAATTGAAAGAAAACACAACCAAACAGGTGAAGGAATTGAACAAAACCATCCAGGATCTAAAAATGGAAACAGAAACAATAAAGAAATCTCAAAGGGAGACTACTCTGAAGATAGAAAACCTAGGAAAGAGATCAGGAGACACAAGCATCACCAACAGAATACAAAAAATAGAAGAGAGAATTTCATGTGCAGAAGATACCATGGAAAACATTGACACAACTGTCAAAGAAAATGCAAAATGCAAAAGCTCTTAACCCAAAACATCCAGGAAATCCAGGACACAATGAGAAGACCAAACCTTAGGATAATAGGTATAGATGAGAGTGAAGATTCCCAATTAAAGGGCCATTAAATATCTCAACAAAATTATAGAGAAAAACTTCCCTAACCTAAAGAACGAGATGCCCATAAACATACAAGAAGCTTATAGAATGCTAAACTGACTTTACCAGAAAAGAAATCCTCCCTTCACGTAATAATCAAAACATCAAATGCACAAAACAAAGAAAAATACTAAAAGTAGTAAGGGAAAAATGTCAAGTAACATATAAAGGCAGACGTATAAAAATTACACCAGACTTCTCACCAGAGACTATAAAGACAGAAGATCCTGGACTGATATTATACAAACCCTAAGAGAATATAAATGGCAGCCCAGACTACTATACCAGCAAAACTCTCAATCACTATAGATGGAGAAACCAAGATATTCCATGACAAAACCAAATATGCACAATATCTTCCCACAAACTGACCAATTCAAAGGATAATTGATGGAAAACTCCAACACAAGGAAGGAAACTACAACCTAGGAAAAGCAAGGAAGTAATCTTCCAACAGCCCTAAAAGAAGATAGCTACACAAACATAATTCAACCTCGAATAACAAAAATAACAAGAAGCAAGAATCCTTTTTCCTTAATATCTCTTAACATCAATGGACTCAATACTCCAATAAAAAGACATAGACTATCAGATTGGATACATAAACAGGACCCAGAATTTTGCTGCATACAAGAAACATACCTCAGTTATAAAGACAGACACTACCTCATAGTAAAAGTAAGGAAAACAATTTTCCAAGCAAATGATCCCAAGGAACAAGCTGGAGTAGCGATTCTAATATCAAATAAAATAGACATTCAACCAAAAATAATCAAAAAAGATAAGGAAGGACACTTCATACTCATTAAAGGAAAAAATCTACCAAGATGATCTCTCAATTCTGAACATCTATGCTCCAAATGCAAGGACACTCACATACATAAAAGAAACTTTACTAAAGCTCAAAAAACACATTGCACCTCACACAATAATAGTGGGGGCTTTTAATAATAGTGTCACACAATGTACAGATCATGTAAACAGAAACTAAACAGAGACACGTTGAAATTGACAGAAGTTATGAACCAAATGGATTTAACAGATATCTATAGAACATTTCATCCTAAAACGAAAGAATATTCCTTTTTCTCAGCACCTCATGGTACCTTCTACAAAATAGACCATATAATTCATCACAAAACAGGCCTCAACAGATATAAAAAGATTGACATAATCCCTTGCATCCTATCAGATCATCAAAGACTAAGGCTGGTCTTTAATAATGACAAAAACAATGGAAAACCCACATGCATGTGGAAACTGAACAACAATCTACTCAATGAAGACTTCGTCAAGGAAAAACTCAAGAAAGAAATTAAAGACTTTCTAGAATTTAATGAAAATGAAGACACATCATACCAAAACTTGTGGGATTCCATGAAAGCAGTGCTAAGAGGAAAACTCATAGCTCTAAGTGCCTACAAAAAGAAACTGGAGAGAGCACACATTAACAACTTGACAGCCACACCTGAAAGCTCTAGAACAAAAAGAAGCAAATACACCCAAGAAGGGAAGATATCAGGAATAATCAAACTCAGGGCTGAAATTAACCAAGAAGAAACAGAAAGAACTATACAAAATATCAACAAAACCAGGAGTTGGTTCTTTGAGAAAATCAACAAGATCGATAAACCCTTAGCCAGATTAACCAGAGGGCCACAGAGACAGTACCCAAATTAACAAAATCAGATCTGAAAAGGGAGACATAACAACAGAAACTGAGGAAATTCAAAAAATCATCAGATCCTACTACAAAGGCCTATATCAACAAAACTGGAAAATCTGGATGAAATGGACAATTTTCTAGACAGATACCAGGCACCAAAATTAAAGCAGGAGCAAATAAACCACTAAACAGTTCCATAACACCTAATAAAATAACAGCAGTCATTAAACGTCTCCCCACCAAAAAAGCCCAGGACTAGAAGGTTTTAGTGCAGAATTCTATCAGACCTTCAAGGAAGACCTAATACCAATTCTCTTCAAACTATTCCACAAAATAGAAACAGAAGGAACACTACTCAATTCATTCTATGAAGCTAAATCACACTCATACCTAAACCTCACAAAGACCCAACAAAGAAAGAGAACTTCAGAACAATCTCCCTTATGAATATTGATGCAAAAATACTCAATAAAATTTAGCAACCAGAATCCAAGAACACATTTAAACAATCATCCATCATGATCAAGTGGGCTTTATCCCAGGAATGCAGGGATGGTTTAATATTTGGAAATCCATCAATGTAATCCACTATATAAACAAACTCAAAGAAAAAAAACCACATGATCATCTCACTAGATGCTGAGAAAGCATTTGAAAAAATTCAACATCCCTTCATGGTAAAAGTCTTGGAAAGATCAGGAATTCAAGGCTCATACCTAAACATAGCAAAAGCAATATACAGTAAGCCAGTAGCCAACATCAAACTAAATGGAGAGAAACTTGAAGCAATCCCATAAGATCAGGGACTAGACAAGGCTGCCCACTCTCTCCCTACCTATTCAATATAGTACTGGAAGTCCTAGCCAGAGCAATTAGACAACAAAAGGAGGTCAAAGGGATACAAATAGGAAAGGATTAAGTCAAAATATCACTATTTGCAGATGATATGATAGTATAGTTAAGTGACTCCAGAACTTCCACCACAGATCTCCTAAACCTGATAAACAACTCCAGCAAAGCGGCTGGTTATAAAATTCCCCAAACAAATCAGTAGCCTTCCTCTACGAAAAAAAACAGGTGAAAAAGAAATTAGGAAACACATCTTTACATTAGTCACAGTAATAAAATACCTGGTGTGAATCTACCAAGCAAGTGAAAGATTGTATGACAAGAACTTCAAGTCCTGAAGAAAGAAATCAAATGATCTCAGAGAGGAAGATCTCCCATGCTCATGGATTATTGCACAATTAATATAGTAAAAATGGCCATTTTGCTGAAAGCAATCTACAGATTAACGCACAATCCCATTAAAATACCAACTCAATTCTTCACAGAGTTAGAAAAATAAATTCTCAAATACATTTGCAATAACAAAATACCCAGGATATCGAAAAACTATTCTCAAACAATAAATGAACTTCTGGAGGAATCAGCATCCTGACCTCAAGCTGTACTACAGAGGCAACTAGTGATATAAAATTTCATGGTTTTTGGTACAGAAACAGGAAGGAAGATCAATGGAAATAGAATTGAAGACCCAGAAATTGAACCCACACACCTATGGTCACTTGATCTTTGACAAAGGAGCTAAAACTGTCCAGTGGAAAAAGGACAGCATTGTCAACAATGGTGCTGGCTCAACTGGAGGACAACATGTAGAAGAATGCAAATCAATCCATTCTTATCTCCTTGTACAAAGCTGAAGCCAAGTGAATAAAGGACCTCCCACATAAAACAGATACACAGAAACTAATAGAAGAGAAGAAGGGGAAGACCCTTGAATCTTTAGGCACAGGGGAAAAAAGTTCCTGACAGAACACCAATGGCTTATGCTCTAAGATCAAGAATGACAAATGGGACCTCATAAAAATTGCAATGTTTATGTAAGGCAAAGTACACTGCAATAGGACAAAATGGCAAACCAACAGATTGGGAAAAGATCTTTTCCAATCCCACATCCAATAGAGGACTAATATCCAATATATACAAAGAACTCAAAAAATTAGACTCCAGAAACCAATACCCTATTAAAAATGGGGGTAAAGAGCTAAACAAAGAATTCTCAACAGAGGAAACTCAAAATGGCTGGAATCACCTAAAAAAATGTTCAGCATCCTTAGTCATTAGGGAAATGCAAATCAAAACAACCTTGAGATTCCACCTCACACCGTCAGAATGACTAAGATAAAAATCTCAGGTGATAGTAGAGGCTGTCGAGAATTTGGGAGAAAGAGGAACACTCCTCCATTGTAGGGGGATTGCAATTGGTGCAACCACTCTGGTTATCAGTTTGGCGGTTCCTCAGAAAATTGGAAATAACATTACTTGAGGACCCAGCTATACCACTCCTAGGCATATACCCAGAAGATGCTCTAACAAATAACAAGGACATATGCTCCACTAGTTTTCATAGCGCTTTATTTATAATAGCCAGAAGCTGGAAAGAACCCAGATGTCCTTCAACAGAGGAATGGATACAAAAAAAATGTGGTACATTTACACAATGGAGTAATATTCAGCTATTAAAATTATGAATTCAAGAAATTCTTAGGAAAAAGGGGATGGAAGTAGGAATATTACCCCGGAGTGAGGAAAACCCCCCAATCACAAAAGAATAACCGTTATTCATCACGGGATTATTGGATTTTAGCCCAGGAAGCTTGAAATCCCAAGATTCAACTCACAAACCACAAAAGATCATGAAGAATGAAGACCAAGTGGGGTTGCTTCGGTCCTTCTAAGAAGGAGTAACAAAATACTCAAGGGAGCAAATATGGAGACAAAGTGTAGGACAGAAACTGAAGGAGGGGCCGTCTGCACACCATTCCCCCCATGTGCAGTCCCAAAGGGAGACGCTGATATGGAGTCAGGAAGTGCATGCTGACAGAAGCCTGATTTTGCTTTTTTCCTTAGAGGTCTGCCAGAGTCTGACATATTCAAAGCGCATGCTCTCAGCTAACCATTGAATGATCATGAGGTTTCCAATGGAGGAGTTAGAGTGAAACTGAAGGATTAAAGGGTTTGCGCCCCTGAGGAGAGTAACAATCCCAACCAAACCTGATCCCCCAGGGTCTAAACCACCAGCCTGGGGAGCACTTAGGGGAGGGAAACCCATGGCTCTAGCTGTATATGTATGGGAGGATGGCCTTTTGGGAGGCTATGGGTGGGGGGGGAAGATCCTTGGTCGATGAAGGGCTGGATGCCATGTGTGTGGGAATTCGGGGGGGAGGTGGGAGTGTGGTGGTAGGTAGGGGCACAATCTCATAGAAGCAGGAGGAGGGTGGATGGGATGGGGAGCTCATGGGTGCAAGGAGGGAAAATGGTGTAGGGAATAACATCTGAAATTAAATAAAAACCCAGTAAAAAATAAAAAAAGCAAAGGATGTGACTCTGTGGTTGAGAAACTTTCCCTACATGCACCATGTTCATAAATTCAGATACTAAACTAGTGCCCACACTAAAAGGAAAGAACAAAAGAAAAGAAAAAAACCCAAAGAGGAGAAAGAAGAAAGGGGAAAAAAGGTAAAAGGAAGGGGGGAAGGGGGGGGGGGAAAGGGAAAGAAAGAAGAAAAAAAAAAGGGGAAAATGAGAAAAAATAATTAATACTTTTCATGCTAAACCGGCATTTTAAAAAACTAACCCAGTATCTCTTCATTGCCTTTCTTTGGGAAGTAAAGTATTTGAATATCATGCCACCCAGTTAAAAAAACTATTGTTTGAGTTTTTAAACATTATATTTTAAATTTTTTACAATGTATATGTTTTTCAAAAATATCATACCCATAAGTAGATCCCAGTGTAAGATATTTAAAAACACACAAGTTGATAATTGACTGTATAAAGGAATCCAGAAATAGGTTTTCCTAATGGTAAGGCTTGGTTGCCTTTACAAAAAACCCCCTCTAAAATGAACATGATGTTAAATGATTCAGAGTCAACTCTTCCCCCCATTGAGTTTCCTTCAGATAACCCTTCAAACTCACTATATTTCCACGGTTTTTAGTCTCTCTTTATTTTGGGACCTTCTGAAGTCAAAGTTCATTGAGTTGTAAAAACCCCACAGGTGTTTTAGAAGACTTCACACTTTTTTTCTTAATTGTGTGTTTTCCTACTGAGAATCAGGTTTTCCCAGGGTCCCAAGTGAGAGGGTCCCTGAGCCCTTGGAGACTCACAGTGATCTGTGATGGGGACATAATCTGGGGCCCTAAGTAGGTACAAAGCAGATTATCCTTTCCAGGAACTGAGGGGGTTTTGGTACGGTGGGTCTGTATCAGGACAAAAAAAAGCTTTATAAAATTCATCTGCTGGACCAGACAGACCCATGTTTTATCGTTTATCAGGGGTGTGCCCCTGAATCCATTATCCCAATATTTTAAACCCTAAAGAGATTTCTGGGTTTATCGTTTATCAATGTTAGCATGAAATTATCATTGTTTTCACTCTCTGGATGGTTCTCACTGTTTCGGGAACACATTTCTTGTTTCCCCTTAAATTTTCCTGCTTCCTCCGGGACTACTATCAAGATGGGGTTTTTTTGTTATTGGAGGCCCTTTTCCTTTACAGTGTTGTTGAAGTGACTAGGATAGTTTTTGGATTTACAGATTTAAACTTTTTTCCGGGAATATGCTCATTTGAAAGTATTTGGCTTCTCTCTTTAAAAAAACATTAATTTAAGATTTCATACATGTATAAAATATATGTTGTCAAACTCATTTCTATTGTTTTCCCCATCCAATTTTCCTGTCTTCAACTTCATGGAATCTCTGTCTTTGTTTTTCTCTGTCTCTGTATTTCTTCCCTTTTTTCTCTGTCTTTCCTGTTTCTCTCTCTCCATCTCTCTCTATCTCCTGTTTCTTTTCACTCTCTATCTTTCTGTCTCTCCTTTCTTTCTGTTCCCCCCCCACTCTCTCTCTGTCTCTGCCCTCTGTCTTTTCTGTCTCTCTCTCTCTCTCTCTCTCCTCTCTCTCCCCTCTCTCTCCCCTTCTCAGATTTCATTTTAGGCATGACAGTACTGTTAGAGTTAGGACATCATCGAGAGTATAGGCAAGCTACTAGTTCAAGCCTCCTAAGAAATGACTCTCCCTTCCCCAGTAGCCACCAAAGTGCCAATAGCTACTCAGCCATGACTGAAGCCCTGTGTGTCTCTCCCCTACTCGTGCCAAATTCTCTGAAATATGTAAGAAGGCTTTGAAAACACTTTTCACTTAAACTGATTTTTCTTTGTTTCATTACATATATTATACTGGAACATTAATAATATTTTCCTGCTATAATTGACTTGACACTTTTTCCAATTGCCATGTTGATGAATCACTGTGTATTTTCCCGTTTTATGCTATATTTGAAGACCACATGAAATACGAAGTTTAAATGTTTGCTATTTCCACATGCTTTACTCCTCAACTATACTTTCTCAGAAACAAGCTCCACAGTAAAAAGTTAGAATTGTACATTTAATGTATGTGGTAGTGCAAAACTTTAATCCCAGAGCTTTCGAAGCAGATGCAGGGAGGACACTGTTAGTCTGAGGTTACCTGGGACTGAATAGTGAGTTTTTAGACACATCCTGGGCGGGTATAAGCAAAATTCAGAAATCCCACCAATTCTTAGCTATTGGCACTTGGTAATGGAAAGAAATTTTCTCTTAGGAAGTTTGTCCTAATAGCTTGCCTATACTCAAGTTGATGTCCTATACTCTAACAGTACGGCATGCCTAAATGAAAACTTGTGTGGTGAGACACCACACAAAGAGAGGGGGGGGGGGAGAAAACAGAAAAGAGAGAGAGAGACAGAGAGACAGAGAGAGGAAACAGGAAGACATTATTTTGATTTTATAAGCAAAAAAAACCCAAAAAACCAAAAATTTTGGAATTTGAAAATAAGTTTACTATGAATTTTCTTGTTTATAGACAATTTTCTACATTTCTAATACAGAATATTCTGTTGTTTTCTTGGATTATTGAAATATTCGTTATATGACTGAGATAGTTACAAATAACAATCCAGAATTTGAGGAGAGAGCATGGGGAGGAGCGGCAGGGAGAAAAGAGGGAAAATAAATGAATAATTATAATTTTAACTAAAAATTAATTTTAATTAATTGAAAAGAACCACCAAAATGGTCTTTACAATTTTTTTTCCTCCTAGCTATCTTACGAAACACTATTAAAAAATTTTGGAATGGTTTTTGCATAAAAAAATAAAAAAACCCCAAAATTATTAAAAATTGCCCGGGGATTCTCTTCTTAATTTGACTTTTTAGATAAAGGGCCACAAAAGTTTAGGCATTCTCCAAGAGACCCACCAATTCCAAAAAACCCCTGCGGCGGGAAAGATGAAAAGTTGGTTCTGTAAGGAGGCATGTCAACGGAAATTTCCTCAGATTCCAAGTTCTAAGTTTTACAATGTCCCAAAAGTATGAAAAAAATCCGGGTTTCAATTAAAATTTTTAAAATATAAAAAAAATGCAACAATTCAGTTACTGTCTTTTTGATAACTTAAAAAGTTATTTTAGTTATTTTTTTAAGTCACAGTAAAATTTTATAAAAAAATAATTTTTTTAACAAATTTAATTTAAAAATTTAAATTTAAAAAGGTATGATAAAATTTTGGCAACTTATTCTTTCCACCCAAAAAATTTCCTTTGCCTTATCCATAGTAAAAACTTTTTTTTTTCAGCCCTTTTAACATCCAAAGCTGGGAATATAAAATTATTCAGTTCTTCACTGTAACTACTGGGACATATTCCTTTTCCTTTCTGTGCAGGGGCTCTTTTGAACATAAATTTATTTTTCCAAAAACCGGGGTCGACTCATGTGGCGGTTTTTTTGGGATTTTAAATTTTTTTTTGGCATGAATTTTTAAAATTTTTTTTTTTTAAATTTTTTTCCCCGTTTGACATAAGTTTTTTATAAAAAGCAAGTAGAGTTTTTAAAAATTAAAATGCATTTATTATTAATAAACTTGAGAAGGGTTTTTTTAAAAATTTAATTTTGCAAATAAATTATGGAATACCTTTTTCTTGCTAATTAAAGAATTAAAAAATCTTTGTAAAGGTTTGGGTTCCCATTTTTTTTTAATTTTTAACCTATTTTTTTTCTTTGGGGCGGTTCCAAACTGCAGTCTTAAATTTCCTTAGAGGATAGAACAGAAATTCTTCTCCTTTGTTGCCTGGGCGGGAAAATTAAACATGAACACCTCCCCGAACGATTTTTATTTTGGGGGTTTTTGGAATAATTTTATTTTTATTTTAAGTTTTGGTTTTGGCCCCTATGCAATTAAACATTAAAAAGAATAAAATTTTTTTAAGAAATGGTATATAATTGTATTGGTATTTTGTCACAACCTCCTCCTCCCCTTTTACGGTTTCCGTCTCTCCCAACAGGTCCCCATTCTGTTTTCCTCCATTTGCTTAAAATTTTTTTGAAGGGTAAGAGACAAAAAATTAATTTTTCTACTGAGGTAGGTATTAATTACCTATCAACTTTGGAACTTTTTGTCTTTTCCCAAAAATTTTTTTAATGTAGCCCCTGTGATTTTATTTTTGATCTTCTTTTTAAATTTTTCAAAAGGTTTATTTTGGGTCACCCCGGCTATTTTTTTCAAAGGCTCAGATTTAAAATTTGACATTGGTGTTGGAAAAAAAAACCAAAGGCACTCTTTTTAAATTGGTTTGACAGTTGGGGTTTTTGGGGTTTCCAAAATTTTTCTTTGTATTTTTGGAAAAAAAAGGGGGAAGTTATTTGAATTATTTTTTAAAAATTTTTGGAATTTTTAAAATTTAATTTGGCCCCATTCTGTTATATCACTTCTCCAATTTCCCCTCTTTTAATATTTTAAAGTTTCCCCAACCTTTTTGTTGGGCTTACTGGTTTTTTTTTAAATGCACGGGAAATCCCCCCTTTTTCCTTTTAAAAATTTATTGATTTAAAGCTACTATTTGGGGAAAAATTTTTTGGGTTTTTTTATTTTTGTGAAAGTGTTATAAGGTTGAATTTTCTTTAAATTTTCCATGAAGACCCATAAAACATTCTTTTAAAAATCATATAAAAACAGGAATATTTCCTGTTCTTACCCCATTTGTGTGTTTTTTTTACTTATTGTTTTTGGGCTAGGGTTTCAAACTAAAAAAAAAAGGCAAAATAAAACCCCCTTAAACCCATTTTTTTAATTTTACTAGAAAATTTTGTAGTTTTCTTCTGGCTTTCACCCTTTTCAGAACCCCCCTTTTTAAATTTTTTTAAAGGGAATTAGTTTTTTGGGGGGTTTTTCACATTTTTTTGGGGAATTTCCTTTTTTTTTTTTGGTTCCCCTTTTTTTTGGATTTGGGGAAAATTCCCCGCGGGTTTGGATTTTTTCCCCTTTTTTTTTACTTGCATTTTTTATTATTTAGCCTTTTTTCTACTTTTATGTAAATGCATTTTTTTTTTTAAAAATTTTTTAAAGGAAGGGGAGGAGAGAGAGGGGAGAGAAGAGAGGGGAGAGAGAGAGAGAAAAAGGGGGAGAAAAGGGGGGAGTTTTTTGGGAATACCGGGATACAGTTTCGGGAAATTTTAAACTTTTCTCCTTGAATTTTTTTTTTCCCCCTTTCATGGAAAAGGGGGGTTTTTCCTTTACCCCTTTTTCCACATGCATTTTGTTTTTTTTTTGCTCCTGATGCCCCACGTCTCCCATTTTGCTTTTCTGCTCTCTAAAAAAAAACTCTTTTCCAGTTTTTTTAGTTCAGTTTTTTTTTCCCACCTTTTTCCGGGGGGATTTTTTTTAAAATTTTATTTTTTCCCCTTTCTACTTTTTTTTTTCCCTTCCCTCTTTTCCCCCTTTTCCCCCCCCCCCCCCTTCCCCCCCCCCTTTCTCTTTTTTTATACATTTTATTTTCCTTTTTGCTTTTTTTGAAAAATTTTTTTTTTTTCCCCCTTTTAAAAATGCCCCCTGGAAGAGGCATTTTTAAAAGGAATGGTGAGTGTCGGGTGTTTTTACATTTTAAAGGGCCCCCCCGTAAATTGTAAAGGGGGTTTTACCCCCGAAAACCCCCCCAAAACAGGGGGGACCAAGATTTTTCCCCTCTATCTCACCCCCCCAAAAAATGCCTTGAATCGGGGTTCTTTCTTTTAAAATAAAAATTGTTTTTTTGGGCCCGTTTCCCCCCACAAACTTTATTTTTTAAAACCGCTTTTACTATGCTTTTTGGGGGTTTTTAAAGCACTTTTTAATCTCTGACTTTTAGGAGATGCTGGGATTCTTTTTTAAAAAATCCTTATTTGTAGAAAAGCACTTCAGACCCACATTTTTTTCCTAATCATGGGGATATTTTCTATCAAATCTTTCTATCTTTATCTATCATCAAACACACACAAACATAGGGGGTGGGGGTTTTGTATGTTAAAAATTTTTAAATTTTTTAAAAGGCCCCCAAAGTGGATTTATCATGGTTTTTTCTTGCGGGTTTTTGTTTTTAAAATTTTAATTTTTTTTTCCCTAAAGTTTGGGGCCTATCAGCCCCATTTTTACAAAATGTTTTCTGGGGGCAGCCCCTTTTTTTTAGAAAATATTGCCCAAAATTCCCCCCCAAAAATTTTTGCCTACCCAAGCTTTCCCCGGGGGGGGTTAACTTTTCAGTTTGTCCCTTAAAAAATTTTTTTTTTTAAAACACCTGAAACCTGAGGCGCCTCCCCTGGGCCCTTTTTTCAGCCCCCCCTCCCGACCCTGTGAGGTTTTTTAAATCCCCACCCAAACCCCTTGTCAAAAAGGGTCAGTGGGGGGATTATCTGTTCTCCCCTGAGATGGCACCCTGCCACGCCCTCTCAAATTTTGGGTTTTTGACAAATTAAAGCCTTGTTTTGGGGTCCCCCAAATTTTTCCCGGAGGGGCGGGTCTTTCCGAGACCCAAACTTGGTTGGAGCCCTGGAAAAAAAACGGGGCTTGTCCCCCCCAAAAAAGGGGGAAAAGTCTTTTAAAACAACACCCCCCTTTGTTTTTTTTTTGTTTTTTTTTGGACTTTTTCAAAAACTAATTTTTACATTTTGGTTTAAGAAAATTTTCCTTTTAGATTTAAAAAAAATTTTAAAAAAAAAAAATTTTTAATAAACTTTTTTCGGGGCTTAAATGAATCCTTTTTCAATTTTTAAATTTAAAAAAAAAAATTGTCCCCTGTTCATCTTTTTAAAATTGCTAAATTTGGACTTTAAAAAATTATAAAAAATTTTTTTTTTTGTTACTTTTTCCCTTTCCCAAAAATTTTAAAATTCATTTTCCCCCAAAAATTTTTCTGATTTTTTTCTTTTTTTCCCCCCCTTTTCCCCCTTCCCCCCCCCTTTTCCCCCCGTAAATTTTCTTTAAAATTAAGTATCGTTTCAATTCCATAAATTTTTTGGGAATTTAAAAGAAAAAGTTCCCCCAAATTAAAAAACCCGATGCCTGGTGGGAAGTCAGTAAATTGCAGCCAGGGAATAAAACTGTTTTTTAAAAGGCATCATCTAGTAAAAAATCGGGTTTTTGGGTTTTTTTGGGGGGAATTTGAAATGAAAAACAACCCCCAAATGTCCCCCAAAATGGGATACTGGGATTTTTTTTATGATTTTTGGTAGAGAAAGTTTGAAAAATTCGGGAAAAGGAAGGGGGGATTTTTTTTGGGCCCCCAAACCCAAAAAATTTTACTTTCCTTAAAAAAAAGGGAAAAAAAAAAAATTTTACTGGTTTTCCCCCTCGGGAGCACTTTTTTAAAGAAATGGATTTTTTGGGGGCCCCCAAAAAAAAACGGGGAAATTTTAAAATTAATTGGTCTTTAAACTTACAAATTAAAAAACCGGGCCCCCAAACCCCCCCTTGGAAGGGGTGCCCTAAAGTTGTAAAAAGGAAAAAGGGGAAAAAAATATAAATTTAAAATTTTTTTGGGGAAAAAGGATAAAAAGGAAAAAGGGTGAGGGGGAGGGAATTTTTAAAAAGGAGAAATTTTACAACATTCATTGAGTCGTACCCGTTTCTACCCTAAGCTTTTAAAATTTTTTGGATTACGAAAGAAAAAAAAAAGGGGGAAATTTGGGGAAATAAACATTTCCCTGGGGGTTTTAAAATGCTTCTTGGGTTCTCCTTTATTTGGAAATTTTTTTGGGTTTTTAAAATGATTTTTTTTGGTAAAAAAATTAGTTTTTTTTAGTTTTTTAAATTTAACTTTTTACTTTGTCCTAGTGCATTAAAAAAAGGGCCCCATAAATAAAATCTTTTGGGAAAAAAAATTTAAATTTTTTTAATACTTTGGGGGTTTTAACTTTTTTTAGTCACTACCCCCCTTTTGGGGACCGGGGTTTTTTTGGGCCCGGGGGCCAGCCCATTTTTCCCTTCCCCTTTTTCCTTTTGCACCCACTTTTTCTCTATCATGGAATTAAAAAAACTGCTCCCCCTACTTCTTTTGGGGGGGGGGTTTTGGGCCGGGTTTCTTTTCAAAATAAATTTGGGGGGGGAAAAAACTTTCCCTTGGGGAAAACACAGGGGGAGATAAGGGCCCCAAGGAAACTTTTTTTTTGCATTTGCAAAAAAGGGGTTTTCCCAAAAAATTTTCCTGCGGGGACAAAAAAAACAAAAAAGGGTTTTTTTTAAAAAATTTTCACATTGACATGTTTTATTGTTGTTTTTGGGGGACCTTATTCTTTCGGGGTTTTTTTGGGAAAACCCCCAAATTGGTATCATATTTTTCAAACCCCCGGTTTTCACAATTCTGTTTTTTTTTTTAACGATGTTTACTTTTTATAAAAAAAAAACTTCGTTAAGTTTTGGGGGGGTTATAAATTTTTTTTTCACTTGGAAAAAAATTTGGGAAATTTTACGGTTTTTTTCAAAGTTTTCCGCCCTTTGAAAATCCCCCCATTTTATCTTTTCCAGGGGGTGTGGTCATCTTATTTAAAAGCCTTTACATCTATAGGAAGGAGTCTTTAAAACCCAAATAAAAGTGAGCAAAATGGAAACCCCAAAAAAAATTCCTTTTTTTGTTTGGGATTTAAAACCCCCTCATTTTTAAAAACAAAGTCCTTTTGCTTTTAAAAAAAAATTTCCCAGGCACTTTTTTAGGGGGCCTTCATTTTAGACGGAAGGAGCCCCCAAATAAAAAAGTGTCCTCCGGGGACCTCCCCCAGGGAAAGGGAAAAAAACTGGCCTGTTTTTTTTTCAGTGTTGGGTTTGGGCCCCTTTTAAAAATTTTCCATGTTGTTTTGAACTTTCAGAGTTACCCCCAAGGGGGAAAAAAAAAAATTAAAAAAAATTTTACATTTTGGTAAAAAAAGTTAACTAAAATTTCGTCAAAAAAACATTTTTGTGCATGACCCCAAAAAAAGGGTTTTTTCCCTTTTTTCCATTAAAAAATTTTATTCGGGCCCCCTTTTTTAAAAATCTTTTTTTTTATTTTTTTTTACTTAGAAAAAAAAAACGTAGAATAAAACCAAAATTTTTTAAAATAAAAAAAGGGGGGTTTTTTTTAAGGGGTTTTAGGCACATTTTTTGCCAATAGTTTTTTTTAAAATTTTTTAAGGGAAAAACCCAAAAAACACAGCATTTTAAGGGGGTTTGGCCCTTGTTAAAAATTCCCCCCCCAAATTTTTTGGCCCCTTTAAAAATTTTTAAGGAAAACCTGGATTTTACGGGAAAAAAAATTTTTTTTAAAAAAACCAAAACCCCCAAACCCCAAAACTGAAAAAAAAAACATTTTTTTAAAAATTAAAAAATTGGAAAGAATGGGGGGGGCACTAATCAAAACCCCCCTCAAACTTTCCACTTTTTCCTCCTCTACTTTTGTTTAAATTTTTTTCGGGGCCAAATTGAGTTTCAAAACACGTATCGGGTTTTCCCCCCCCCCTTACTTGTTTTCAACATTTTTTTTTGTTTGAGATTTTTTAAAAATTGGGGTTTTTTTTTTGGTACTTTAAAAAAATTTAAAAAATAAAAAACATTGTGCTTTTTTTCCCCGGCCCCATTGCATTCGAAACCCCCCCTCCCCTGGGAGCCGGGTCCCCCCAACCACCCATCTCTCACTCCCCAGATCTCTTTTTTTAGGGGGGAAAACCTCCCCAATTTTTAAAAAATTTAAACCCAAAAATGAAAGTTTATTTCGGGGAAGTAAGGGCAAATTTAAAACCCCTTTTGATCCCCTAAACCTTTTTTTTGGGGTTGTTTTTTTGACCCCGGGGGACCCAATCATAAAAAGTAGTAGGGGGAAAAAAGGTTTAGCTGAAATTTAAACCTTTTTTCCCGGGGCCGGGGGGGGTTTTTAAAAATTTTTTTTAACACTTTGTGAAAACATGTACCCCCGTCTAGAAAAAAAAAAACTAAAGCACTTTTATTTTTAAAAAATTTTCGGCCAAAAATTTCATTTTTTTCCAAAAATTTTTGTGATAAACCCCAATTTTTTTGATTTCTTTTTTTTTAAATTTTGTTTCTTTTCCCCTTTTCCCAACCCCCTCACACTTTTTGGGTTTTTTTTTTTTCGGGCAAATTTTTTTTTTTAGAAAAAATTTTTGTTGGGGTTTTCTTTTTACGTTTTTGACCCCCTTTTGAAAATATCCCCTTCAAGCCCAAATTTTTTATCGGGGGGCCCCTTCCCCCTCCATTTTTTTCTAAAAAAAATTTTTTTTGGGGTTTTTTATTCTTTTTTTTGTTTATGAAACGACAAATGCCCAAATTTGGGAAATTTTTCCCCCCCTTTTTTCCCCCAAAAAGCATTTGTAGAAGAGACACATTTCCCCCTTTTTTGTTTTTTTTTTAGGGTTTTTGGGGATTTTCTTTCTGGACTTTTTATCCCCCCTTGTGATGTGTGTGTTATGGGCCCATACTTTTATTGTTAAAATTTTTCAAAACTATTTGGAATGGGAAATAAAAAAGTTTTAAAAATTTTTTTTTCTTCTTGTTTTAAGTTTTTCAAAAGGCATGTGACTTCTTGTGGCTGTCTTCCCCTTTTTTGGGGAATTTTTTTCCTTGTCAATATCTGAGAAAAATGTCATTTAATTTTTATGAGAATGCTTTTTAATCTGTTAAAACCCTTTGTATAATTGAATAATTTAAAAAAAGTATTAAACCCTTTCTAATCCTTTATGCTGTTTCCATTCTTGTCCCTTTTTAAAATTTTTGTCCCTCAGCCCTCTTTCAGGTTTTCCCCAACGGATATTTTATCTACTTTGGGTTTAAATTTTTTTTCCCAACCAGCAAAATTTTAAATTTAAAAATATTGTTTTAATTTTTTTCTTTTGGGTATAATTATTATAAAGTATATTGGTTTTTATAAGGATAATTCCATTCAAAATGTAAACAATACTCATTTGGGCTAGTTTCCCCCCAATTCTTCAAATCACTCTTGGAAATACCCGCAGAAAGGTTTTTTGGGTTTTTTTAATGAGAAAAGTCCCCCCCCAGGCTTTAGGATTAGAAAAATTTAAATTTTTGGGGGCATTTGTCTAGGGAAAAATGTATGATGCCGTTTTCTGGGGGAAAAAAACGTCAATGCAGAGGAGTTTTGACATTTTCCTTTTTTAAACTTTTCTTCCCGGCCCCCTTTTTTGCCTTGTAGGTGAGGAGGGGAACCCTTCAACTTCCAAAAAACTATCACATGTTCCTGCTGCCCCTTTCCCACCCTTTATAGACCCGGGGTTCCCCCGGGGTATTTGGCCCAAATAAACTCTTCCTTCTTTCGTTGCTTGAGTCATAGTGTTTATCACAGCAAACAGATCAGCAAATAAAACACACTTGTGTTAGTCACATTTTTATCCCCTTTCAAAGTCTTTCTTTAGGGCCCAAATTTTTTTGGTTTTTTTGGGGGTGTGTTTTTTGTTTGGGGTTTTTGTGTGTTTGTGTGTGGTGTGGTGTGTGTGGTGACTCCATGGGAAAAAACCCTTTTTCCCCCTTTTTCCCCAAAAATATAAGTGACAGGTTTAAACTGTTAATTTTTTAACCTAAATGACTTATTTTTATTCGTTTTATTCACTCATTCATTTTGCTTTTCTTAAATAAAAAAAAAATCATTTAATAAAATGAAAAAAACTACACATGGGGGAAATCATAAAAACAGAAAAAAAGGTGCCTCCCCTTTTAAAAAAGTGTTCTCTGAGCTATTTGAGAAGGGGGATTAAAATTTTTCTTTTTTTTAAAAAATTTTTTCTTCTTTCCCATAAGACTTTAAATTTGCACCATTCCCCCTTTTAGCATTTCCCAACCCAGCTCTCCCCCAGATTCCCCGGTCTTCTGTTTTCCTTCCCCTAAAAAGGAATATTTCTCAGGGGGGGTACAAAAAGACATAACAAGATCAGTGACTAAAACACAATTTTTCCCACTATCAAGGGGTGGGGTTCGGCCACCGGTTTTAGTAGAAAAAAATGTACCACAAGGAACCAAAAGCAAAAGTCAAATATTCCACTTTTTCTATTGTTAGGAGTCCCACATTGCATCAAGCTAAACAACCCAAAAGCATGGGATGCGATGGGAAATTTGGGTAGAAAACTTTACAGGCTCCCGTACTTTTAATTCAGTCCCCTTGAGCCCCTGTAACCAAAATCCCGCTTTTTTTTATTCTTTGGGGTTGGGGTTTTCATGGTTTCCGGATTTCCCCTGGGTTCCCAAAAATCCTTCCTCCCCCCCTTCCCCTGGGTTTTTCCCCCGGGAAAGAAAATCATTTTGGCGTGGGGTCTCTGCATTGCTCCCCTCAATTTCTAATGTTTTTTCCCGGGTATATAAAATCTAGGGCCCCTGCTCTATGACTAAGCAGACTAGCCTAGGAATCTTTTTTTGACTAGTTGCTGTTTTTGGTCATCTGTTTTTTCTCCCGACCCAACCCCGCTTCAGGTTTTCCCGGCCATCCCGGGAGTGGGCTGACCCCTGTGATCATCTCAAGGCTTTTAGAATCAAGTTAGATCAATCATTGCTTTTACTCCCACAGAAATTTTGAGTCACTTTTTGTCCCCGACATCTTGCAGTCAGGACGGGTTTTGGGTCCAAAGTTTTTTTTTCCCCGGGTTGGGGGTTTCCCAAACTACACCACCGGGAGCCCTTTCCTGTTAAGAAGATGGCCAGTTCCCGGGTTTCCTTTTCCTCCATTCCTTTAAAATTTTTAATTTAAATCATCCTCTTTGGGCCCAAAAGTCCACTCCCCTGGTTTTGACAATTTCCTTAAATCCCTATTATTCCAAAACCACTCTTTCTTGCCCCTAACTTTTCCTGCCATACATCCCCCACAAACCCAATTTTTGTTCCCATCTCTATCCACCCTCTTGTCTACCCACAAAATCAAATTTTATTTTCCCCTTCCCCCTGGAGAAATTTTTGACCCGTAAACTCCACCTGGGAGAATCTTCCCGTCACTTTTGCCCTCTATTGGGGGCCCGTGGGGTTTTAAAAATGATTAAACCTTTTTTTTGCTAATAACAACAAATAAGTAACACATGCTATGTTTTTTTCTTTCTGGGTTAGGTTTGGGTCACCTGGGGTCTTTTCTATTCCATCTTTTTGGGGTGAAATATCACCAAATCTCATTTTTCTAACAGCTGAGTAGGAATCCATTGTTTAAGTGTATTTCTGATCCTTTTTTCAGTAAGAAAACATCTAGGTTTTAAACCCCCAAATTCGACAAATTTTTAAAAAATCCCAATGTGAAAAAAGGTGAGCAGGTGTTTTGTGGGAGGAAAGGGTTTTCATTTTTGGGGAAAAACCCAAGGGAGTGTGGGGAGAGTCTTGAAAGTAGAATGATTCCCATTTTTTGAGGAACCGCAAATTGATTTTCTAGTAGTGTATCAGTTTTTTCATCCCCCATCAATGCGAAGTGTGCCCCTTTTTGGGCAACTCCCTTTTCCGCGGAGCTTTTTGTCTTTGATCTTATTTATTCTTTAAATGTGGAAAAAAAAAACCCGAAAAAATTTTAAAAAAGTTTTTTTGAATTTCCATAAAAGGTGAGGACATTAAATATTATTTTAAGATTTCCTCTAAAGAAAATTCTCTGTTTTTGCTATGTTTCTCCCCTTTTTATTTAGATTGTTTTTTTTTATTATTGCCTATGTTCCGATCTTTATTATTTTGGTTTTTAATTCCAGTCAAGTAGAGTTTGGAAAAAATCATTTTTTTTACTATGTAGGGCCCTTTTTAAGTTGTTTTTTGCCTTTCAAAAATTTTTTTTTTTTCATGGGAAATCTCCTTATTAATTTTTGATCAAAGTGGGGCCCGCAATAACAGGGTTTTTGTTTAAAATTGTCTTCTTTGTCAATGTGTTTAAAGGTTTTTCACTTTTTAAATTCCTTTCCAATGGTCTGGTTTTTAAAGGGGATTGTTAATTTGGCTTGAAATTTGTTCAGGGGGGGAAAAGATATGGAACTGTTTTCATTCTTCAACATAAAAAAAATTCAGTTTGAACAGCACCATTTGTTGAATATTCTTTTCCCTTTTAAATTTGGATTTTGGTTTCCCTTTATTAAAAAATTAAAATTTGGGGGCAGTGGATTTTTGTGGGGCCTTTTTTCTGGGTCTTTAATTCAAATTTTATTGCTTACAATGTTTTTTTTATTTAAAAACTTTGGGGGCTTCTTTAAATATAGCACTGTTCCCATAATGTAAAATTAGGGTAGTGTTTCCTCTTGAAAATTTTTTTTTTCTATTTTCTTTTTTAAATTTTATTGATCCATGAGTATGGGGATTTTTCCAAATTTTTGATATTTTCTGGTGTTTCTACAATCCCAAAACTTTAAAATTTTTTTAAAATAAAAGTTTTTGTACTTGATTTATTTGATTTATCCCTAAATATTTTATGTAGTTTGTAGCTACTGTGAAGAGTTTTGTTTTCCCCCGTTTTTTTTTTCTCAGGTTTGGGTTTTCATTTTATACAGACAACTAATTTTTTTTTTTTTTTGTTATCTTCAGTCCAACCACATCTATTTAAAATATTCCCTTAGTCATAAAGTGCCCGGGGGGGGTTGCTTGTATATGTACTATCATTGGGGAAACCTCAAATAATTTATATCTAGAAATTTTTTTTTTGCTAATTTTTTAACCATTGTTTTTCCTACAGCTACCTTATTTCTATACTGTCCATTTGGTTTTTAAAAAAAACTTTTTCCTCCATATTTGTTTAGTGTTTTAAATGAATTGTTTGTGTGTTGGGGGGTGTGTGTGTGTGTTCGGGTGTTGGGGGGTTTTTGTTTAATGTATTTTTGGGGGGGGTGTCTGGGGTTTGTGTTCCCGCATGTTATTTTTGTGAATGTTTTTTTCATATAGCCCCACGCTGGCATGGGTTAGGCCTATGAAAAAATGTTTGAAAATACCAAAAAAAAGATGAAACCACATGAATTACAGTTTAAGGGGAAACAAGAGCAGGGAAATTAAAAGGTTTATTTACAGCACCCGTGAATTAAAAAAGCAAAATCTTAATGGTTTTTTTTCATTTTAGTTTCCTTTCCCTTCTTCAAAAAGGGGCCAAATTGGAGAAGGGGCCCCAAAAAAAGGGGTGTTGTGAACAAGGAGGGTTCCCGCAACCATGCCCTTTACTTTCCTTTTTTTACCAGTCTCTGCAGGTGGGACAGAAGCTCAAGTGAAGGTTGGCGAGTTTGTCTTTTTTAAACTCACATTTTTCAGATTTTTCCCTAAATGAAAACCCCATAAATTGGGGCAAATACCAAAAAGGGGGTGAGTATCTTTGAGGGCTACCTGAGCTGGGTTTTCCCGATTTAAAAATTTTTCAGAGAAATGGGGGGTCAAAGGCCCTCGTTTTTGGCCTAAAAAGAGCCAAAAAGAGTTTTAATTTCCCCAAAAACCCCAAAAACTTCTGGGGGCGAATGCAATGAGAGTTAAAACACCAGAAACATCAGCTTCTGGTCCCAGAAAAGTTTAAAAGAGAGTTAATGGTCATTACCTTTGGTTTTATCCATCACTGGGGCCCAAAAAAGTACCTGTCCCCGCTGGTTTTGGGGCCCCAGAAAAATTTTTGTTTTTCCCAGTCTTTTCCCTTTTTTGGGCGGGGTATATCCTTTCCTACCACTCTGTCAATCTTTCTTTTTATTCCTTCACTTTAAACTGCCCCCTCAATTAAATGTTAACTTTAAAAATGGTGCTTCCCTTTTACCAAAGGGGAAATTTTTCCTTTGTTTTTTTGGTTTAAAAAATTTACTGGGGCTAAGCCATTCCAAAAAACCCAAATTTAAACTATTTTTTAGTAAATTAAAAAAATCTCTGGGGGGCAAGTATAATTAAAATCCCAGAAACATATTTAGGATTTTGGGAAATTTTAAAAAATATATGCCCCTTTATCCCCTTATTGTTGGGAAATTTTTTGCTCTGAAAAACTCGGGGTATGATAAAAAAAAAGGGTGATTACATAGTAAAAGGGGAAAAATTATAGTCTCTAGAGACCCCAAAAAGTTTTCTTCATTGGGAAAAAAACTTGTGTAAAATCAACTACTTCACTCCCTGTTCAAGGTTTTAAAAATTAGATTTGTTTGAACAATTAAAAGGGAAACAACAATAAATTTTTAAAAAATTACTTTATTTGGTTACAAATTAAATGGGGTTTTTTTTTTTCTTTTTTTTCTTTTTTTTGGTAATTTTATTTTATTTTCTGTTTTAATTTATTGTTGTTTTAAAGGGGGGTTTGTTTTGTTTTTTTTTTAAAAATCAAAAAATTTTGGGTGATAGGGAAGGGGGAAAATCTGACAAAATTGGGGTTTGGGAAAGGTAGGATTTAAAAATTTTTTCAAATTTAAAAAATTTTTTTAAAATTAAAAAACAGTTTTAAAAAAAAATAAAAAAAAAAATAACAGTGAATGAAAAAAAAGAAGAACTTTAAAAGGGGACAGGGAGAGATTTAAAAAAGAAAGAAAACAATTTGGGTTCACACTCTCCCAAAAGCCTGGTAGTTTTAGTTGTTTAGACACCGGGAATTTCCCCGGGGAAATCTACAAACTGGTTTCTAATACTGAAATTTCAGGGATTAACGCTTTCCCCCCCCTCCCATGTTTTCCTGTACAGACTCCTTCATCTGTTTTTCAGTAAAAGTTGTCCCTTTTTTTTATTAAAAAACCCAAAACCCTTTTAAGGGGAAACCCTTTTTGGGTTTCTTTGATTGTCTTTCCCTGTCCCAAAGGGAGATTGCAAAAAAACAGGGATTTTTTACCCAAAAATTTTGAAATTTTGGGAAAACTTTGGGGAAAAGGGGCTGAATTTTGGAAATTTTTTAGAAATGGTTTTTATGTGGGGAAAGAATTTTACAATGTGACATGGAAATAACACAAAGCCTGAAAACACAGCTACACTTAAAAATTTTCCCAACCTTCATACTGTTTAAAAAAAGTTCCTTTCTTTGGGGGTTGCCCCAGGTTTTTTTTTCCCAAACTCAGTAGGTGGGAATCTCTAATTTCAAATTAAACCGGGGCACAGAGTGATTGCAGGACGCTAAGGTACCCCAAAGAAACTCAAAATTTAAAACAAGCAAACAAAAAAATCATTTAGTTTGTTTTTTGTTTGGTTTGTTTATTTGGGTTTTGGGGGGCTGGTTTTTCCAGATTGGTTTCAAACCTCAGGGGCTTCCTGCCAAAACCCCCAGGCTTGCTTCCTGGGGAAGTAAAACCCAAACCCGAGTGTGCTTCTCCCTTTGACCCTATTTTTTGTTTTCTGCACTTCTGATTTATTTTAGTTTCATTTCTTTGTAACCCTTTTTTTTTCCAAAAAACCCAAAATTTTTGTGAATGCTGTAGCAATAGAAAAAATTAAAAATTATTGGCCCCCCGATACTTAAACTATGAACAGTGGTTTAAAGGAAGAGTTTTGGAAATTTCCAAAAAAATTTAAAAATTTAGTGCAAACCCCCAACAATAGGTAAAGTTAATACTTAGCTTTTGGGAAAACCCTTTTAGACTGGTGGGAGTTCTCATTATTCATTCCCTTTTTTAAAGGAAAAATAGCCTGAAGGGCAATGTAAAAAATAAGCACTGAGAGATCCCCAAAGGGTGGGTGTTTTGCACTGTGGAAATGTGTGGGGTGTGGGGTGATGTTTCAAGGATGTTAGTGATGGGGCAGGCTGAATTTATGCACAAAAGCTCCTCCCACGGGCCTCTACTCTTGAGAAATACCCAAAACTTCCTCCCAAAAGATTCTAATTGCAAAGGGCCCCCCCAGAGACGCGCAATGCACTACAGCTTTTTGTGTCCTTTTTTCAAATCAACATCCCATTTTAAAGCAGGTATTTTTTTTAATGGGCCAAAAATTTTCTCCGAATGAAAACTTTTCTTATCAAAAGACTGTTTAAAAAAAATGTCCTTTGCTTTTTTGCTGGGCCAGTAGTGGGAGTTTTTCAAAACCCCCCGCTTCTTCAGGTGCTTTAGCTGGCAGAAGGTTTTCCACCAAGTCCTTAACTTTCCTTTTATTTTTTAAAATTTAACTTTTTTCATTGGTTCTTTGTGATTTTTACATCATACACCCCAATCCCTCTCATCTTCCCCCCTATTTTAACTATCCCTTCCCTTGAACCTTCCACTACACTAAGAGAAAAATGATTTATTGGGAAAGCTGTAAATGTCCCCTGTGTGGCCCAATTTAAACCCTTATGTCTACACTTCTTTTCTTTTTTCCCGAAATTCCTTTTCTTTTACTTGGATTTGCTAATTATAGTTTTCTGGGGGCTGCTCATTTTATCCTGTTGTTGTTTCAGGTGTTTGGGGATCCAAATTTTTTGAAAAATTGGGTGGGCCCTTCACACCCTCAAAAAATACATGGGGCAGAATGTTTTGGGGGGGGGACCAATTAAAAGGGGCCCAGATAAAAGACTTTCCCTTTCCCTTAAAAAGCCCTTAGGTTTCCCTTGAAAACAACCCCTCAAACCAGGGCCACTATCCCTTTCTACTCAGTTTAAAATTCAGTCTCTCTCTCTCTCTCTCTCTCTCTCTCTCTCAGATTTTCATTTAGGCATGACAGTACTGTTAGAGTTAGGACATCATCGAGAGTATAGCAAGCTACTAGTTCAAGCCTCCTAAGGAAACTGACTCTCCCTTCCCCAGTAGCCACCAAGTGCCAATAGCTACTCAGCCATGACTGAGTCCCTGTGTGTCTCTCCCCTACTCGTGCCAAATTCTCTGAAATATGTAAGAAGGCTTTGAAAACACTTTTCACTTAAACTGATTTTTCTTTGTTTTCATTACATATATTATACTGAGAACATTATAATATTTTCCTGCTATAATTGACTTGACACTTTTTTCAATTGCCATAGTTGATGAATCACTGTGTATTTTCCCGTTTTATGCTATATTTGAAGACCACATGAAATACGAAGTTTTAATGTTTGCTATTTCCCACATGCTTTACTCCTCAACTATACTTTCTCAGAAACAAGCTCCACAGTAAAAAGTTAGAATTGTACATTTAATAGTATGTGGTAGTGCAAAACTTTAATCCCAGAGCTTTCGAAGCAGATGCAGGAGGATCACTGTTAGTCTGAGGTTACCTGGGACTGAATAGTGAGTTTAGACACATCCTGGGCTGTATAAGCAAAAATTCAGAAATCCCACCAATTCTTAGCTATTGGCACTTGGTAATGGAAAGTAATTTCTCTTAGGAAGTTTGTCCTAATAGCTTGCCTATACTCAAGATGATGTCCTATACTCTAACAGTACTGGCATGCCTAAATGAAAACTTGTGTGTGTGAGACACACACACAAAGAGAGGGGGGAGAGAGACAGAAACAGAGAGAGAGACAGAGAGACAGAGAGAGGAAACAGGAAGACATTATTTTGATTATATAAGCAAAAAAAAACCCAAAAACCAAAAATTTGGAATTTGAAAATAAGTTGTACTATGAATTTTCTTTTTATAGACTAATTCTTCTACATTTCTAATACAGAATATTCTGTGTGTTTCTTGGATTATTGCTATATTCGTTATATGACTGAGATAGTTACAAATAACAATCCAGAATTTGAGAGAGAGCATGGGAGGAGCTGCAGGGAGAAAAGAGAGGAAAGTAAATGAAGTAATTATATTTTAACTAAAAATTAATTTTAATTAATTGAAAAGAACCCACCAAAATGGTCTTTACAATTTTTTTCCTCCTAGCTATCTTACGAAACACTATCAGCACATGTTGGCAATGGTTTTTGCTATAGAACAAATCAACAAGGACCCAAAGATTCTATTCAATATGTCTCTGGGATTCTCTCTCTTCAATGTTGACTTTCTTGAGATGAAGGCCATCGAAAGTTCTATGGCATTGCTCTCAGCAGAGATCCCACCAATTCCTAACTACACCTGCAGGCCTGAGAAGACTGATAAGTTGGTTGCTGTCATAGGAGGCATGTCAACAGGAATATCAACTCAGATCTCCAGAGTTCTAAGTCTCTACAATGTCCCACAAGTATGCAAAGAATCCTGGTTTCATAGTTAAACATCTTAATATAGTAATAAATGCTAACTAATTCAGTTACTGTCTGTTGATATACTTAAAAAGTTACTATTTAGTTATCATTTTAAGTCTACAGTATAATTTATTCATAAGATGAAATAATGTTTGTATAACAAAGTTAATTTAAAAACCTTTAAATTTGAAAAGGTATAGATAAAAGTAATGACAATCTGTATTCTTTCCACTCCAAGAAAATTTCCTTTGCCTTATGCCATAGTCAATACTGTCGTTCTTTCAGATCCAGTTTTAGAGCATCACAAAGCATGAGGACTATAATAATTCTATTCATGTATCTTCACTGTAACTACTGTGGACATATTCCTGATTCCTTTACTGTGCTATGAGCTCAGATTGACACATAACATTTATTTTTCCAAAGAACCGTGGGTCAGACTCACTGTGGCTGGTTTTTGGGAGTGTTTATAATTTTTCTCATTTGGCATGAATGTTTTAATATTTGTTTTTAAACTTCTTCCCGTTGATCAGTAATGATTTCTTATAAACAATGCTAGAGTAGTAGCATTTATAATTCAAATGCATGTTACTTAGTAATAAACTTGAGAAGGGCTCTTTAGAATTTAAGTTTGCAAATAACAGTTATCTGGAACTACCTGTTTCTTGCTATATTCATGAAGTAATTCAAAATCTTTGTCAAATGGTTTAGGTTACCATTTTATTTTTAATTTTTACCTATTTGTTTACTTTCGAGTCAGGTTCTCAACATGCAGTCTTGAATTTCCTATGTAGCTCAGGATTCACAGAAATTCTTCTGCCTTTGCTTGCCCTGGGCTGGGATTAAAGGCATGTAACACCATGCCTGAACTGATGTTTATTTCTATGGGTTTTTGTGAATCAATTTTATTTCTATTTAAGTATTTGGTTTTGGTCATATGCTAATTATAACATTAATAATGAATATAATTATTTTTAAGAAATGTGTATATAATTGTACTTGGCTCATTTTGTCACAGATCCTCCTACCTGCCTCTTACTGGTTTCCAGTCTCTCACCTAACAGGTCCCCATTCTGTTTTCCTGCCATGAGCTGCATTAAATTGATTTTTGCACAGGGTAGAGAGACAACTCCACATTAATTTTTCTACATGAGGCTAGGTATTCAATTTACCTATCAACTTGTGGAAGCTATTGTCTTTTCTCCAAAATATTTTTAACTGTAGCCCTGTGAGTTTATTTATTGATCTTCTGTTTAGTTTGTCAAAAGGTTTATCTTGGGTCAACACCAGGCTGCTATGTTACTATGGCTCAGTAGTATAATTTGACATCTGGTGTTGGAAAACATGAACCAGAGCACTCTCTATTTAGGATGGCTTTGCACAGTTGGGGTCTTTGTGTTTCCATATGAATCTTTTCTTTGCTAGTTTTGTGAAAAAAGTCATAGGAAGATTGATGTGAATTATCCTTAATAATATATTTGGGCATATTTTATAATATTAATTTGGCCATTCTGTATATATACACATTCATCCAATTTCTAGCCTCGTCTTTAATACTTTTAAAGTCTTCCACCTCTTTGCTTACGCTTACTCTGAGGTGCTTTTATTTAATGCACATGGTAATATTCACATTATTTCCTATCTCGACAAATTCATTAATGATGTGTATATAAGCTACTAGTTTGGATATCTAATTTTGTGTTCTTTACTTTGATGAAAGTGTATATAAGGTCTGAGAGTTTCATACTTAAATTTCCATGAAGAGCCCATGAGAAACATTCAATTAAAAATATCATATGAAACAGGAATCATTTACCTGATTCTTATCCCCATTTGTGTGTAGTTTTTTACTTATTGATTTTGCTAGGATTTCAAACTAAAATTGAATGGCAAAATGAAGTAAACTGTAGCCATTTGTGTAATTTTACTAGTAAATTTTGTAGTTTTCATCTGGCTTTCATCCATGTCAGTATCCCTGTGTTTAGTTTGTTAAGGAATTATGATATTTGGGTTGTCACATTGTTTTGGGAGTTCATGTTTTTTTGGATTCTTTGTTTGAGTTGGGATTCTGCTGGCTTGGATATTTTCTTTGTTTTACTTGCATATATTATTACTTAGCCATTTCTACTTTTATGTAAATGCATTTTTATTATTTTTAAAATTGTGAAGAGAGAGAGAGAGAGAGAGAGAGAGAGAGAGAGAGAGAGAGAGAGAACAGAGACAGAGTGAGTGGTTATGGATCACCTGATACAGTTTCTAGGAATTGAACTTTTCTCCTTAGAATGTTTCTTTTGTCATCATAGGATGCTGGGTTTCATTATGCCCATCCACATGCACTTTGTTCTTACTGTCTTGCATCCTGATGCCACTCACGCTCTCCCATCTTGCTGTTCTGCTCTCTGAACAAAACTCTCTCAGCTTTTAGTTCAGTGTTTTATTCCCATCCCTGCCTTAGGATTTCTTTTACCATTCTACTATTCCCCTTTCTACTTCTCTTTCCCTCTCCCTCTCTGACTCTCCCTCCCTCCCTCTGCCCCCACCTTTCTCTTTCTTTATACATGTATTTCTGCCTATGCATTTCTGTGTATGTTTTTCTGTACACCTTTGCATGTGTCTGGTAAGAGGCATGTATAGGAATGGTGAGTGTCAGTGTGTTACATGTAAATGTGTCCCGTGATTGTACAGGTAGGTATGTCAGCAACACCCAAACATGGAGACCAGAGAGTCTTCTCTATCTCTATCGACACTGATGCCTTGAATCAGTGTCTTTCACTGAACTAGAAAGTTGATATTCTGGGCTGATTAGTCCACAAACTCTTAGGATTTACCTGTCTCTACTATGCTCTTTGGGGTTCAAGCACTTATTAGCATCTCTGACTTGTTATGGAGATGCTGAGGATTCTAATATAGATCCTTATGCTTGTAGAGCAAGCACTTCAGACCCACAGTGCTTCCTAATCAGCCTCGGGATATCTATCTATCTATCTATCTATCTATCTATCTATCTATCTATACACACACACAAACATACATGTGTGTGTATGTATGATATATAATTTTAAGTTAGTGTACAAAGTGGATTTATCATGGCATCTTCATGCAGGTATAGCACTATATTTTAATCTTCAGTCCCTCAAGCTTGGCCTATCAGACTCCATAGTTACAGACTGATTCTGAGGGCAGCTCCTAGTTAGAAAGATAGTGACCTAAATTCTCCCTCCATAAATTGCCTGAGCCAAGCTTTCTCCCACGTAACTATTCAGTTTGCTGCCGTTGTGAACTTCCATTTCCACACCTGCAACCTGAGGCAGCCTCATCTAGGCCTATTCAGATGCCTGCAGACTCTGTGAGGTTTGTTACTCCCCATTCTCAGCCCTTGTCACAGTAGGTCAGTGTTAGATTATCTGTTCTCTCCTGAGATGGCAGCCTGCCACAGCCCTCTCAAACATAGGGAGTGACAAACTAAAGCTCTTGTGATTGGTCAGTCCAATTCCCTGGAGGAGCAGCTGTCTTCCTGAGAGCAACACTTGGATTGGAGACCTGGAAGAACACTGGGCTTGTCCTGTCAGCAGGAGAAAAGATCTTTCTACCACAGACACTTGCCTTATATTTTAGATGCATTTTTGTCACATTTCAAAAACATAATTTTTACATTTATGGTTTAAGAGTAATTCATTTAGATTTGAAAATATTTTAAGTAAATATAATTATAAACTTGTTTCATGGGCTTCATGAATCCATTATCAATGTTTAATAATATAAAAAATTGTCTCATGTATCATCTATTTAAATTGCTGAATTTGGACATTTACTAAATATAGAAAATTTCTTTTTGTTACTGTTTCCTTCCTCAATTTATTCATGTTTACTTCAATTTCTGATTTTTTTTCTTTCTTATTCCTCCTCCTTCTCCCTATCTACCCTTTTCTCCCTGTCAATTAACATGTATTAAGTATCTGTATTCAATTGCCATGAATTTGAATTTAATAAGTAAAATGTTCAGTCAACATTCAAATTCAGATGCCTGGTGGGAAGTCAGTGAATGCAGCCAGGGAAATGAACTGTGGATTATGGCATCATCTAGTAAACATCTGATTTTGGAGATTATTTAGGGAATTTGTATGAAAACAGAATCAAGTCCCAATGTGAGCCATGGGATACTGGGATATTCTGATAGCACTTGTGTAGAGAAAGATTGAAGATTCAGTAAGGCAGACTGATAGTGTTGGCCAAACCTTGAAATACATTCCTTGATCAAAGGAAAAAAAAAATACTGGATCTCACTCAGGAGCACATCTTTAAGAAATGGATTATTTCAGGCCAACAAGTACTGTGAATTTTAATAATTGGTCATAAACTTGACAAATTAAGAACCTGGTCCACTCCCAACCCCTGAAGAGATGCCCTAAAGTATGTAGGAATGAGAGTGGGCAAATATCAATTGAAATTTTGTGGTAAGAAGGATAGAAATGTGATAGGGTGACCAGATGGTACTATTAAAGAGAAACTTTACAACATTCATTGAGTCAGATATTCAGTCTTCTATCCTAAGCAGGTTTATATTGAGCATTACAGAAAGACAAAAATAAAGGAACTTCTAGGGAAATATACACTTCACTAGTGGGTTTTAAAATGCTTCTTAGGTTCTACTTTATTTGGTAATTAGTTATGGACTTATGACTTTTATAGGTAACAAATTAGTATTTCTTAGCAAAGTTATTTAACTATTTACTTTGTCCTAGTGCATTAAGAGAAGACATAAATAAAATCATTTGAGAATAAATTTAATGCTAATATCTTTAGTGGTAACTTTCTGTTTAGATCAGCTATGCTCCTTTTGACCAGAGTCTTGGGACCAGAGTCCAGCTCCAGGCTCATTACCAGTTTCCTATGCACACCACAGCTCTCTATCATGGAATTATAAAACTGCTGCTCTACTTCTCTTGGGTCTGGGTTGGCCTGGTCATTCAGATGATATGAGGGGAGAACTCTTCCTTAGGGACATCACAGAGGAGATGAAGAACCATGGACTTTGTGTTGCATTTGCAGAGAAGGTTCCAGAAATTCCTGCTGAGGACACAGTAAACGAGAAGCTTTTTTTCGAAAGATTCACATTGACATGTGTTATTGTTGCATTTGGTGACACTTATTCTCTTCTGAGGTTTGTGGAAAACCCCAATTGAGTATCATACTTTTCATAATGTCTGGATCACAACTTCTGATTTGGATTTAACGATGTTTACTTTTTATCAAAATAAAACTTCGTTCAGTTTTGGAGGATTATCATTTTCTTTTCACGTGGATGAAATTCTGGAATTCACGGATTTTCTCAGAAGTGTCCGACCTAGAAAATACCCTCATAATATCTTTATCCAGGAGGTGTGGTCTATCTTATTTGAATGTCCTTACATCTATAGGAATGGAGTCATGAAACCAAGTCAATGTGAGCAAAATGGCAACCTGAGCACACGTCCTTTTCATGATTGGGATATGAATACATCACCCTATAGCTACAAAGTCCATGCTGCTGTACACACCATTGCCCAGGCACTCCATGAGGAGCTGTCACTCAGACTGGAAGGAGACTCACATGACAAAAGTGTCCTCCAGGCACCTCTCCCATGGAAGGTAAAAATAGCTGGTCCTGTGTTTTCTTGCAGTGTTGGGCTTGGCTTGTAAATTCTCCATGTTGTTTCATGAACTTTCAGAGTTACTCTCAAGTGAAAGATAAAATTAAAGAAAATCACATTTGTGGTACTTAAAGTTGAACTAACATTTCTGTCAGAAAACAGTATGTGCATGATCCTGAAAAAATGGTTTTCCTATTTTAAGCACATTCAAACAATAATATTCAGGCCCTTTTATGTCACATCTTTTTTATTATTCTTTTATTCTTAGACAAAGAAACTGTAGAATACACTCAAATGTCTTTTACAAGTATAAATATGGCATATTTTAAGGTGTTTTAGGCACATTTGATGCCAATAGTTTGTTTTATTTTGATAAGTAGATCCTAGAAAGAACACGTAGCACTGTAAGGCTAGACATTGCTATGACATTCTCCAGCATGTATGGCTTCATAAGTTTGAAGGCAGCCTGGACTGTACAGACAGACCTTGTCTTTAAAACCAGATCCCAACACCAACTGAAACAAAAACAGTTTTTCAAATTAAATATGGATTGAATGGAGAGACACTAATCACAACACATCAACTTTCCACGTTTCCTCCTCTACTTCTGCTTATCTTTTCAGACCAATTGAGTTTCTAACACTGTATCAGAGTTCCTCCCTCTACATTGTTATCAACACTTTCTTTGTTTGAGATTATTTAAAGTTGTTCATTGTTTGGTACTTTCAAACACTTAAATAATGAACATTGTGCATTTTCTACCTCTGCCCCATTGCATTCTGTACCCCTCCCTCCTCTGTTGGAGCCTGTCTCCCAACCAGCCATCTCTCACTCTCATGATCTCTTTTTGTAGGTGGGATCCTCTCAATTTAGTTAGAGATTCTAACCCAAGAATGAAAGATTATTTCTGGAGTAAGGGCTAATTATCCCTTTAGATCACATAAACCTTTTTTCTGTGTTGAATTTTGACACCAGGCATCCTAATACATAGAAAGTAGTAGAGCACATGGTGAGCTGCATTAACCTTTCTCTCAGACCGATGATGGTTAAATGTCTTTCTACACACTTTGTGACAACATGTATCCCAGTCTAGAAAAAACAATCTAACAGACACTTTTACTTATTTTAACTTTCTGGCCAAACAATTTCATTCATTACCTATAAATTTGTGATAATACCCAATTATTAGATATCTTATTTGTAATTGTCTTCTTCCATTTCCTGAACTTCTCTCACACTGTTGGTTGTTTTCTTTGCTGTGCAGATGCTTTCTTGGTAGAATAATTTAGCTTAGCTTTCATTGACTGCTTTTGATACCATGTTTGAAAATATCCTCTTCAAGACCAATTATATCAGAGGACTTCCCTCTCCATTTTACTCTAGAAATTTTTATTCTGAGGTTTTGATTCTTTATTTGCTGTATGAAACAGACAAATGTCCAATGGCAAGTTTTCACCCTGTTTTCACAACAGCATTTGTAGAAGAGACTACATTTCACCCTTTGTGTGTTCTTGATGTCTTATTGGTTCAGTTGCTTTCTGGACTTCTGTTCATCTCCTCTGTGATGTGTGCATGTTATAGGCCATACTTGTATTGATTAATTTTGCAAAACTATTTGGAATGGGAAATGCAGTGCTTTAATTTTGTTCTTCTTGTTCAAGTTTACAAAAGGCATGTGACTTCTTGTGGCTGTCTTCTCCTGTGGTAATTTTAGGCCTTGTCAATATCTGAGAAAAATGTCATTTAAATTTTCATAGAGACTGCTCTAATCTGTGAAACCATTTGTATAATTGACTATTTAAACAGTATTACCTCTTCTAATCCTTGATGCTGTTTCCATTCTATGTCTTTTCAATATCTGTCATCAGCATCTTACAGGTTTTACCTAACGGATATTTTATCTACTTGGTTAATTTTTTTCCTAACCAGCAAAATAATTAAGAATATTGTTTTATTATTTCTTTTGGCATATAATTATTATAAAGTATATTGAGTTTCATAAGGATAATTCCATTCAAGTGTATACAATACTCATTTGACTACGTTTCCCCTCAATTCCTTCACTCACTCTGTAGGAGTACCCTGCAGAGGTGTGGTTCTTTGAATGAGAAATGTCCCCCCGCAGGCTCAGGATTAGAACAATAACTTTTTGAGGCATTTGTCTAGGGAAATATGTATGATGCTGTTTTTCTGGAGTAAATACGTCAATGCAGAGGAGTTTTGACATTTACTTATCTTCATCTTACTTCCCGGCCACTTTCTTGCCTTGTAGGTGAGGATGGGAACATTCAGCTTCCTATACTATCACATGTGCCTGCTGCCATGCTCCTCACCATGATAGACTGGGATTCCCCTGGATCCATAGGCCCAAGTAAACTCTTCCTTCTTTCAGTTGCTTGAGTCATAGTGCTTTATCACAGCAACAGATCAGCAACTAATACACACTTGTGTTAGTCACATTTGATCCTCTACAAAGTTCTTTCTTTAGTCCCAATTCTTCTGTTTTTATGGGCGTGTGTTTGTGTTTGTGTGTGTGTGTGTGTGTGTGTGTGTGTGTGTGTGTGTGTGACTCCATGGAAGAAAACTCTTTTCCTCTTTCCCAGAAAGTATAAGTGACAGTACAGCTGTTAATTTTTAACCTAGTGACTAGCTTTTCATTCAGTTCATTCACTCATTCATATGCTTTTCTTAAATAAAACAAAAATCATTTAATAAAATGAAATAAAACTATCACATGGAAGTCATACAACAGAAAGAAGAGTGCCTCCTCTTTTACAGTGTTCTCTGAGCTATAAGAGAGGGTATTATTTTACTATTTTTAAAAATTTATTCTTCTTTCCTATAAGACTTTAGTCGCACCATTCCCTCTATTAGCATTCCCAACCCAGCTCTCCCACAGATCCCTGGTCTTCTGTTTTCCTTCTCTAAAAAGGAATATTTCTCAGGGATATCAACATGACATAACAAGATACAGTGAGCTTAGACACATATCCTACTATCAAGGCTGGATTCGGCCACCGTGTAGTAGAAAAACTGTACCACAAGGAACCAAATGCAAGAGTCAAATATTCACACTCTTCTATTGTTAGGAGTCCCACATTGCATCAAGCTAAACAACAATAGCATGTATGCAGATGAATTAGGGTAGATCTTTACAGGCTCTGTACTTTTAATTCAGTCTCTGTGAGCCTCTGTAAACCCTGCTTTTTTGATTCTTTGGGATGTGTTATCATGGTGTCCTGGACTGCTCTGGTTCCTACAATCCTTCCTCCCCATCTTCCATGGGTTCCCCAGGCAAAGCATATCATTTGGCTGTGGATCTCTGCATCTGCTCCCATCAATTGCTACATGAATTCTCTGATATATCAGATCTAGGCACTGCTCTATGACTATAGCAGACTAGCCTGAGGAATCTGTTTTTGACTAGTTGCTGTTGTGGTCTATCATGTTTAGTTCTCTGAGCAACCCAGCTTCAGGTTCCTGGCCATCCAGGCAGTGTCTGACATGTGATGCATCTCATGGCTTGAGACTCAAGTTAGATCAATCATTGCTTGTTTACTCCCACAGATTTAGAGTCACTGTTGTCCCAGCACATCTTGCAGTCAGGACAGGTTGTGGGTCCAAAGTTTTTTCCCTGGTTGGGTGTCCAAGCTACACCACTGGGAGCCTTGCCTAGTTATAGAAGATGGCCAGTTCAGGTTCCATATCCTCCATTCCTAAATTCTTACTAAAGTCATCCTCATAGGCCTAGAAAGCTCCACTCCACTAGGTTTTGACATTGCCTCTAAATGCCCTATTATTCCATCACTCACTCTGTCTCTGTCCATAACTTCTCCTGCCATACATCCCTCCACAAACTACTTCTTGTTCCCATCTCTATCCACCCTCTTGTCTACCCACAAAATCTATTCTATTTTCCATTCCCATGGAGAACTTTATGACCTGTATACTCCACCTGCAGAATCTTCCATGTCACTTAGCCTCTCTATGGGTCTGTGGATTTTAACATGATTATCCTTTATTTTATGGCTAATAACAACATATAAGTAACTACATGCTATGTTTGTCTTTCTGGGTCTAGGTTGGATCACTCTGGATCTTTTCTAGTTCCATCTTTTTGCCTGAAAATATCACAGTCTCATTTTTCTAACAGCTGAGTAGGAATCCATTGTTTAAGTGTATTTGCTGATCCATTCTTCAGTTAAGAAACATCTAGGTTTTACCCAATTTCTGACAAATTTAAATAAATCTAATGTGAACATAGGTGAGCAGGTGTCTTTGTGGTAGGATGGAGTGTCATTTGTGTATAAACCCAAGAGGAGTGTAGCTGAGTCTTGACGTAGAATGATTCCCAATTTTCTGAGGAACCAGCATATTGATTTCTCTAGTAGCTGTATCAGTTTGCACTCCCTCCATCAATGCAGAAGTGTGCCCTTGGTCAACATCCTTGTCCTCGTGAGCTTCTGTCTTTGATCTTATTTATTCTGAAATGTGGAAGACAGATTTTTAAAGTAGTTTTGTTTTGAATTTCCATAATGGCTGAGGACATTAAATATTATTTTAAGATTCCTCTATTGACAATTCTCTGTTTAGCTATGTACTCACTTTTTATTTAGATTGTTTTGTCATTATTGCCTAGTGTCTGCAGATCTTTATATATTTTGGTTATTAATTCTCAGTCAGATGTAGAGTTGGTATAAATCATTTTTCACTATGTAGGCTTTTGAAGTTGTTCTTTGCCTTGCAGAAGATTTTTTTATTTCATGAAGTCTCACTTATTAATTGTTGATCTATGTGCCTGCAATATCAGGGTTCTGTTTAGGAAATTGTCTTCTGTGTCAATGTGTTTAAAGGTCTTTTCTACTTTAACTTCCTTTTCCAATGTGTCTGGTTTAATGTGATTGTTAATTGGTCTTGAGTTTTGTTCAGGGTGATAGATATGGATCTGTTTGCATTCTTCAACATGAAGATATTCAGTTTGAACAGCACCATTTGTTGAATATTCTTTCCTTTTACTTTGGTATTTCGGTCTCCTTTATTAAATATGTAATTGGTGTGCAGTGGTGTGTGGACTTATTTCTGGGTCTTCAATTCAATTTCATTGCTTACCATGTTTGTTTTTATATAAATACTTTGTGGCTTCTATTACTATAGCACTGTTCTATAATGTAAAATTAGGGATAGTGATACCTCTTGAAGTTATTTTTCTATTTACTTTGTTAATTCTATTGATCCATGAGTATGGGAGATTTTTCCATCTTTAGATATTTTCTGGTGTTTCTACAATCCAAGACTTAAAGTTTTAACATATAAGTCTTGTACTTGATTTATTTGATTATCCCTAAATATTGTATGTAGTTTGTAGCTACTGTGAAGAGTTTTGTTTTCCTGTTTTTTTTTCTCAGTTTGTTTCTCATTTATATACAGACAACTAATTTTTTTTTTTTTAGTTATCTTCAGTCCAACCACATCTATAAAAGTATTCATTAGTCATAAGAGTGCCCTGGTAGGGTTGCTTGTATATGTACTATCATGGAATCCTCAAATAATGATATCTAGAATTTTTATTTGCTAATTATTATCCATTGTTCTCCTACAGCTACCTTATTGCTATACTGTCCATTTGGTTGAAAAAATCTTTTACCTCCAGTATTTGTTGAGTGTTTGACTGAATGTGTGTGTGTGTGTGTGTGTGTGTGTGTGTCTGTGTGTCTGGTGTGTGTCTGGGTGTGTGAATGTATGTGTGTGTCTGTGTTTGTGTGTCTGCATGTGTATTTGTGTGAATGTTTGTGTCATATAGCCCTACTGCTGGCATGGATTAGGCCTATGACAAATGTTTGATATACAGAACAATGATGAAAGCCACATGAACTTACAGTTAGGGAAACACAGAGCAGTTAAATTAACGAGGTTTATTTACAGCTCAGTGAATTAAACTGCAACTCTTAATGTTATTTTTCACTTTTAGCTCCATCCATTCTTACAAAAGGGCCAACTTGGGAGAAGCGCCAATGAAGGGAATGTTGTGAACAAGGAGGTTCCAGCAACCAAGCTTGACATCCTTAATTACCAGTCTCTGCAGAGTGGTACAGAAGCTCAAGTGAAGGTTGGCGAGTTTGTCTTTGAATCTCACAGTGTTCAGTATTTTTCCCTAAATGAAAACTCATAAATTGGGGCAAATACTACAAGGAGGTGAGTATCTTTGAGGTCAGTACCATGAGCTGTTCTCAGAGTGGAATTTCTCAGAGAACAGGGTTGTCAGAAGCCATCAGTTTTTGGCCTAAGAAGAGCAAAGAGAGTTAATTGCCAAAACTCAAAAGCTTCTGGTGGCAGAATCGCAAGAGAGAGTTAAATCACCAGAAGCATCAGCTTCTGAGTCCCAGAAAAGTAAGAGAGAGTTAATGAGTCATTAGCCTTTGGTTTCATCCATCACTGGGTCCCAACTCAGTACCTGTCTGCTGGTGTGGAACCCCAGAAATTTATGTCTTCCCAGTCTATTCTTATGAGGACTGGATATATCCTTTCTCTCACTCACTCTGTCAGATCTTTCTCTGATTCATCACTTCATCTGCCCCATCAATTAGATGTTACTTTCAAACATGGTGCTTCCTTCTACCATCGAATTTTACCTTTGTTGTTTGGTATTAAAGATTTACTGAGGGCTAAGCCATTCCACAACCAAATAAGCTATTTTCAGTAAATAACACAATCTCTGGGTGCATAGTATAATTAAATATCCTAGAAACATATTTCTGGATTTGAATTTTAAATCTATATGCACATTCATCCCCTTATTGTTGGAACTGTTTGCTCTGAATATCTCAGGGATATGATAAAAAAAAGGGATGATACATAGTAATGGGGAACATTATAGTCTCTGAGAGACCCAATAAGTTTTCTTCATGGAAAACACTGTGTATATCAACTACTTCACTCATGTCTCATGTTAAAGATTAGTTTAGTAGAACAATAAGAGAATCAACAATATTTATATAATTACATTTATTTGGTTACAAATTAGTGGGGTTTGTTTTGCTTTGTTTTTCTTTTTGTGGTATTATATTTTATTTTCTAAGTTTTAAGTGATTGTTGTTTTATTGGGAGTTTGTTTTGTTTTTTGAGAAAGATCATAAATTTGGGTGAGTAGGGAGCAGGGGAAGATCTGGACAGAATTGGAGTAGGGAAAGGATAGGATCAAAGTATATTCAAATTTAAAATTGTTTTAAATATAATAATACAGTAAAAAATATAATAAAACAAAAATAACAGCTGAATGAAATAAAAGCAAGTACTCAAAAGAGAGACAGGGAGAGAGTTCAAGAAAGAAAGAGACACTTTGGCTTCACACTCTCTAAAAGCATGGTAGTTCTTAGTTGTTATAGTACACAGAAGTCCTGCGGAAATCTACATCTGGATGCTAATACTGAATGTCATGTATTGACTGCTTTCCCTCCTCCCATGTCTCCTGTACAGACTCCTTCATCTGTTTGCAGTCAGAGTTGTCCTCTTGGATTTATGAAAGCACCTATTGAAGGGAAACCATTCTGTTGCTTTGATTGTCTTCCATGTCCAGATGGAGAGATTGCAAATAAAACAGGTATTTATACAATGATTCTGAATTTGGAAATCTTTGGAGAATGGTTCTGAATGTGGAATTTTCTAGAAATGGTTCTGATGTGGGAATGATTCACAATGTGACATGTAGTAACACAAAGCCTGAAGACACAGCTACACTTAATATACCCAACTCTTCATACTGTAAAACAAGTTCTTGCTTTGTGGAGGTTGCACAGGTTTTTCTTCCCAGCACTCAGTAGGTGGATCTCTAATTTCAAGATTAGCCTGGACTACAGAGTGAGTTGCAGGACAGCTAAGGCTACACAAAGAAACTCTATTCAAAACAAGCAAACAAAAACTCAGTCAGGTTTGTTATTGTTGGTTGTTTATTGGTTGGTGGGCTGGTTTGTCCAGATTGGTTTCAAACCTCAGGTCTCCTGCAATCCTCCAGGCTTAGCTTCCTGGGTAAGTAAAACCACCAGAGTGTGCTTCTGCATTTGACCCTATATTGTTTTCTGCACTTCTGCATTGATTCAGTTTCATTTCTTTGTACCCCTGCTTTTCACCAATAGTTATGTGACTGCTGTAGCAATAGTAATGTTAAAGTTATTGCCCCCTGCATAGCTTAAACTATGAACAGTGGTCAAAGGAAGAGTCCTGGATATGCCAAACAGTTAACAATCAGTGCAAACCCTAACAATAGGTAAAGTTAATACTTTAGCTTTGGAATTACTTTGAGACTTGTGGGAGTTCTCATTATGCATTCCCTGGTAAGGTAAAGTAGCATGAGGTCACTGTAAAACTAAGCACTGAGAGATCCCAGAGGATGGGTGATGTGCAGGCTGTGAGAGATGTGTGGGGGTGTGAGTGATGTGCAAGGATGTTAGTGATGTGCAGGCTGCAAGTGATGCACGAAATGCTCCTCCCACTGTCCTCTGACTCTTGAGATATCACATCTTCCTCAAATTGATTCTAATTGCAAAGCCTCCCCAGAGCACAGCAGCAATGCTCACTACCAGCTTTTTGTGTCCTTATTTCACATCTAACATCTATTTCAAAGCAGGTATTTTGTAATGCCAATTTTATTCTCCTGAATGAAATCTGTACTTATCAATGACTGTTTAAAATAATGTCCTTTGCTTTGTTTGCTGGACAAGTAGTGGTAGTTTGCAAGCCCACTGCTTCTTCAGTGCTGAGCTGGCAGATGAGTACCACCAAGTCCTTGATCTTTCTTTTTATTTTAAATTAACTTTGCATTGGTTCTTTGTGATTTTCACATCATACACCCCAATCCCTCTCATCTTCCCCTCCTCTTGTATCTATCCTTCCCCTTGTAACCTTCCACTACACTAAGAGAAAAATGTATCATTGTAGAAGCTGTAATATGTCACAGTGTGGCCCATGTCAAACCCTTATGTCTACACTTCTTTTCTTTCCAGAGTTCCTTGCTTGTACTCTGGATTCTGCTACTCTATAGTTACTGGGGCTGCTCATGGATATCCTGTTGTTGTTGTCAGGTGTTACGGAGATCCTGAAATTTTAGATATTTGGACTGGTCCCTTCACACACTCCTACAGTACATGGGGCAGTAGATGTTGGGGTGGACCAATTAAAAGGCCTAGATCATAAAGACTTTCTTGCCTTAATGCTCTTAGGTCCAGTTGACAAACAACCCTCAAACCAGGGCCAGCTATCCTTGCTACTCAGTTGAAGTTCAGAGACTTTTTTCCTAAGTGCTGTTGCTGGGGAGAGACATGGCCAGTTATCCCATTTTCACATTCCCAAAACAAACACTTTGACTACATAGATTGCAAGGGACAAGGGAGGGTAGGAGAAGAATCTCTCCATGGTTAGCATGACCTGCCAGTAGATAAGAGGCAGGATGGTTCTCGCACAATCATGTCCTTGGCACTGGCTCATATGCAATCCTTACATCCAGGGCCAACTCTCTGTGCTCACAAGGCTAGGTTCAGGACTTGGTCTCCTGAGTGCTGAGGCAGGTAAGGAGAATGCACAGCTCTCTACTGTGATGACCTTGGGGCCAGCACTACTATAATTTGTAGGTCACAACAGGTAAGAAAGAGGGCATCTCTCCCTCACCCATGTCACTGCATGGCAGTCAAGTGGATTGCCAGCTCTGCCATGTTCATGCCCTTGGGGCTGGCTTACCTGTGCCCCAACCACCAGGGTCAGCTCAATTGTGCTAACCAGGATAGGTATAGGGTTCATTCTCCTGTGTGCTGCAGCTGGTAAGGAATTATATCAGGATCATTCCTCATTCTTCTAAGGATCTCTGTGTTGGTTCCCTCCAACCTGGTGGCTTCAGGCCTAGAAAGACTTCTTCTAGTCTCTGGCTTGTTCCTCATCCTGAGAGTGATTTGGGTTTTTGCAGCATGGAATAGTGGTCATCTCAGCTTTCTTTTTCCAGTGAGTGTTAATCTACTAATCATTCAGATGTTCCTAGGTCAGAACACTGTGGGTGGACATAACCTCTCTCCTCTCTGCCACCTACTGGTGTGCATGTGACACAGCAGCCACACCTGCAACCCTTCTAAGAGCAGTCCTTATTCTTTATCACTTATCAACTACTATACACACCTTTGTTTTCTTTTAGAAAAGTAATACACTGACTTTAATAGATTAAAATTGAAGAAAATATATCCACACTAATACTCTCTAGGGATAACATCTCTGTAAAGTACTGTTAGTTTTACCTAGTATGCTTGTTGCAATCTTTCCCTCTTCCATCGCAGTACATTCTAAGCCATCAACAGAAGGCTTAATGTTTACAAGTATATATGACTGAATCTCTTTTCCTTACCATTATCTTTGTACTTCAATACTTACATATTTCATAATCTAAAACAATAATTTTATGCTTTTTCTAAATATACTGACTCTTACAAAATTAATTCAAATCTAAAAGTTTATATTTACTGAAAATAAGGAGATTAATTGGCTAATATCACCCCATTATGTTAAATAATTCCAAGAAAAGTATTTCAATCATCATCATGCATTTAGCACATTTTCATGCAGGAAATTGAAAGTAAAGCCTTAACTAGGCACATATTATAAATGCATCTCTGCATTGACAGATGATGCCAGTATCACCATTAAAATGTTTTATTGAATGGACTAAATTTAATCAGAGATCATCATACACCTTTGAAAATACATACAGACTGGGTTATATGGATCCACTGGATTTTCAATGGTTACTAAGACTTCACTATATGCTTCTTAGAACATTCAATCTATTTTCATTTTTTAAAAAAATATTATTTATTTTATTTATTTATTTATTTATTTATTTAATGTGAAGAGGGCATTAGATCCAGTTACAGATGTTTGTGAGCCACCATGTGGTTGCTGGGAATTGAACTCTTTGACCTCTGAAAGAGCAGCCAGTGCTCTTAATCCCTGAGTCATCTCTCCAGTCCCTCAATCTATTTTCTTGTAGTGAGAGAACTTAGTTAACCAGAGTCAGAATGACTCCATAACATGTTGCAAACTGGTAATGTGGGAAACTAGGCCAAAGTTCCTGTTTATCAGACTGGAAGTCAAAACCCTTAGAGGACATCAGTAAGCTATTCTACACTACCTTGCCATTCACAGAACAACAATCAGGAGCTGTAGAAGCTGCCTGACACCTAACTTGAGCCAAGTGTACTTGATCAGAAAAATTTTCCCAAATCCCTATTAACCAATCACAAAGTCACCTATATGTGTGAAGATGAAGGCAACCATTCAAAGGTAAAAGTCACCCATTTCTACCCTGACATCTTTAAATTGACCCTGAAAAGTCCACATGTGTGTCTTCCATTCCTATGTATGGTACATTCAGCTTTTCTGCAGAATAAATGTTCTTTACTGTTGCATACTATTTGAGTCTGGAGTATCATTCTTTGCAAATCATAGATCCTTAATTTTGGGGCTCATTTGGGATTTACTGAATTCCCCTAACACAAATAGTTGAGCTTTTTCTTTTCCAATTGGATAGTCTAGGTGCCTGGTTATCTATTGTCTTGTCTGTCTCTGTGTTTCTGTTTCAGGTTTAATCTGGAATCAGAAAAGTGCAAAGTAGATGAGACTTTGTTAAGCAGCCAGGGGCTGAGGAATATGCTCAACAACATCCCTATAGGAAGAACTTGCTAGTCCCCATCTAATTTCTGAATCAACTCTGTGTCTACGGGCTTTCCATGTGTAGGATGGAAGACCATCTTAAACAGATTCTGGTTTTGTTTTTATTTTCCCAGTAATATCATTCATGTCTCTCTGTGTGTATTCTGTATGCACATTTTATCTTCTTCTACAAGATTTTAAATTATTCCTAAGGAGAGACAGGTGCAGAGCATCCCACTGAGCTTTATCCTGAACCATTTTATAGAGTTGTGGAAGACTCTGGTCTGTTTGATCAGCCTGGCAAACTAACCATTGTTTGCAGAAATAAATGGCCCTCTTATAAAGAAGGGAGTTATGAGGAAGAAATTTTAAAATGTGACTTTAATCTTTATTTCTAAGTTCTCTCTAAATAGTTCTCTCTAAAATTTTCTATGAAATTTCTCTAAGAAAGTTCTTCTAAAAGGTTCTTCTCTCTAAAAAATTCTTCTTCAATTCTCTATGAAAAGGGGATTTCTTCTCTCTTTCTTCTCAGCACTTATATATCTTTCAGAATACATGACCATATGGTAAAAAGTTCACCACAAGTTTACACATAAATATAAATCATAAATTGAACAAGGAGTTTACAACAGAGAAAGTTGACATGCACATTAATTATGAGTATTTATCTAGATAAATGCTCACCATCTTTCATTAGCTCTACATGTTCATTGAAAGTTAAAAACCATAACTTTTGTGACAAAAGCATTAGTGAAGTTTCATGCAGTTAAACCCATTCATTATTTTGTCTTCTGTTTTTAGACCTATAGTAAATCAATAGTTCCCTTTTTATGACCTTTGGTTAATTATCGTACAACCTCTTGGGATATGCTCTAAGTTCTAGATGCATATCTATCTCAGAAGCATTTAACCTGGGACACTTGAAGTATGGCATAGTTCTCATTGCAGTTTTGACATCAGAAAGGAACTTATAGCAGTGTTTTAATAAGTGATTCTTATAATTACTAATATAATTTTTGGAATTCTTATAAGATCATCATTAAAAATTAAAAAATTTCCTCTATTTGACTATAGAGCATCAGTATAAGAGAGCGCACTTCTTTGTTCGGTGGAGATCTACTCAAAAGTGGGCTAATACCTAGTGATTGTTACATATATTTAATAATAACAAGGAAAGCATATTAATCTCAGAATCTTTCCTTGAGTGTAATCTTCTTGGCCTTGCCTAGAGAAACAAATCTGTGATTAAGTTTATAGCCATGGTGGAACTATCTTAGGATGATCACCAGCTAGTTTTTAGCTTCTCATTGATGGATAATGTTATTGTCTATGAGGCACTAACCACAGATATTCAAATGGCAGTACCTGGTCAAAAAGATACCTGTTTGGTTGAAATACTTTTGTCACCAGCTGCACTGCTCCCGATACTCCTTCTTTTGCAGGAGAGTCTAATCTGCCCTCTGTACCTTGATTCTCCGTCTGCCCCTGAAGAAATTTTCAGTCCTTCTACTTATATCTATGCTCCTACCACCACTGCCTTTACTCAACCAGCACAATCAGAGGAAGCAACAACCCTTGACTCCTCTGACTCTCCTGACCCCACTTGGATTCTACCTTGCACTTGGTCTTATACTACCAAGAGGGCTGACTCTACTACAACCTTAGCACTCCAGATTGCAGAACCTCAAAATGTACAGAGGAGATAGTTCATAACATGTATGCCCTTTGCTAGTAACAACTTTTACAACTGAAAGTTGCAAACTTCCCCATTTTCATAGAGACACTCAGTACTCATACTTCTATTAGATATAGTCATGTAACTCACTGGCCCATCTGAGGCAATAGCCAGTAACTGCTCCAGGTCCTCTTTGTGACCAAAAAAAAAAAAAAAAAGGAGAAAAAAATCATGGGAGATGCATGGAAATAGGTTCTGGGAGCAAATGAACTGCTATCACAAGCCTAGTCTGATAATGATGCAGCCCTCCCCTAGTCTCAACCTAACTGGTGAAGGTAAGAAGAATCTCTGGGTCTACTTTCGGATTTTTATGGGGTTGGAGGAGCAACTTGAGAAGCCACTAGATGGATCATAAATTTTCTAAGGTAATCCAGGTGATGTAGAGAAAAAATGACTACCACAGAGAATATCTACAAAGACTTTTTGAAGCTGATATGAGGACAAAAGGGACAGGAAGGAAAACTGAAATGGACATGGCTTTTAAAACCATCTATGTGTATGTGCATGGATAAGGTGGATAGCAAAAGAAGGACTCACTTAAATGTTGAAACCATAAAAGAGACCATGACTTATTTATTGAGGAAACAGGGTTTGGTGCCCTGAAAATGTCTTAACTGCTCAGGATCATAGCTGCTTCTTCCCTGTTGCTCAAAGATGCTGACAAGATAACCATGGGACAGAAACTTGTTGTCCCCACCCCTCATGCTATTGAGGAGACACTCAAAATTCGCATAACCAATGGCTGTCCAACCCCAAAGTGTTACAATGACATCCAGGGACCATCTAAGGACTGCAAACTGTGAAATGCTGACTTATTAAAATTTGATGTTACTTAGTCCAATCAACATGGTAGTTCCTTGTCTTCCAGACAACCAGATGCTTCTTATATATGCCCATGGCCAATACATGACTAGCATTTCAACCTTCCTGAGCCCCTAAGGAAACAATGAATGTCCTAATAACAGCAAAATTCAAATATTAAAAAATGACATCCATTATGCCACTTTACAGGCTGAGATGCTAAGTCAGAGAGGCCCTATTCCTGGACATTAATTCATGATTCTTATGTTTCAATTGACCCCTTTGCTTATGACTAAGACTTTGTGGAAAAAATGTGACACATGAATGATTTGATTCAATTACAAATCAGAGGTTGGAATGAGAGGGCACAGTTAGCCAGAGGTCCCAGGCTGACAGTATTGGAGACTAGGTCCAAGTTTCTGTTTTTCCAGAATTGCAAACGTTCAAAACAAATCAATTCCAGGAAAAAGAAATCAACCTTCATGGGCAGCTATCAGGAAGCCCCCATTACCTAGCTGGAGCCAATCTCATAAGCAGCCAATTAGGAGCTGTAGAAGCTGCTCCGCCATCTAGTTTGAGCCAAATTAGCAAAAGTCTCCAAAATCCCCCAGTATCTTAACCAATCACAAAGTCATCCATATCCCTGGAGATAGAGCCAACAATCAAGATAAAGGTAAAAATCAGGCACTTCTACCCTAATGGGATTTGAAATGGCCCTGCACAGTCCACACATCAATTTCCATCCTGTAGTATTGTAGATCACTACATGTAGGTCCTATGAAATGTAAATGTTACTTAAAAACTATTTGAGTCTGGGGTATCATTCTTCACAAATCACTGACACTTTTTCTTTTCTTTTCCTTTCCTTTTTTTCTTTTGAGATAAGACATCATATGAAATTCTGACTGGCGAGGGAGAGTGATATGTAGACCAGGCTTCCTGGTAATCCTCCTGTTTCTGTCCCTGAGTACTAGAGGTACAGGTGTCTATTATTGTGACTTGCTGTAACTATATTCATAATTAAAGATGGGTCGCATGCAAGTGACCTTCAGAGAGAATGAAATCTAAGCTTAGTGAATGAGGCTTTCCATGCCACTGCATTTGTCTTAAATATTCAAAGGCTTAGTCCACCTGTAGTCTTTTTTTTAAATGACACTACGTGAAGAAATTTACTAAATTTTTCTGTAAAAGTACAGAAACTCAAATAACATAAATGTAATTAATAAATGTACATTGAAAATAAGTGCAAAATTCATTTTCCACAAATAAACTTCTAATCAGAATTCAATTAAGGGTTTTAATGAGTTCACTCAAACTAGAACCTTTTATTATAAGAAAAAAAATTCACCTCTAAAATGTATTGCCTAAAGCATCATTTCTTTTCTTTTTTTTTTTTTTTTTTTTTTTTTTTTTTGGTTTTTTCGAGACAGAGTTTCTCTGTGTAGCCCGGGCTGTCCTGGAACTCACTCTGTAGACAGACCTGGCCTCAAACTCAGAAATCCACCTGCCTCTCCTTCCCAAGTGCTGGGATTAAAGGCGTGCACCACCACCACCCGGCTAAAGCATCATTTCTAAAACAATGATACATCATTTAGTAAAATGAAAATCAAAGAAACAAAAAAAATATCACAATGTAATGTAATAAACCAATCTGCCTCCCTTTCAGATATGGATCAATGCATCAAGTGTCCTGAAGATCAGTATCCAAATAAGCAGAAGAATTATTGTCTCCCTAAAATTAGACATTTTTGTCCCATGAAGATACTCTAGGAGCTGTTTTGGTCTCTGTGGCCATTAGTTTAGTGCATTTGCAGCTATGATTTTAGGATTATTTATCCGCTATCGGGACACACCCATTGTCAGAGCAAATAACAGAAATCTCAGTTATCTCCTCCTATTTCTCTAATGCTCTGTTTCTTTTCATCATTAATATTCATTGGCCAACCTAGCACAGTCACTTGTGTCTTGAGACAAATGATTTTTGGGACTGTATTTTCTGTGGCCGTTTCTGCTATCTTGGCAAAGACCTTCATTGTGGTTGTGGCCTTCAAAACCATAAACCAGGAAGGCCTTACAATGTGGATGGTGACCCGAGTCTCAAATGTTATAGTCTGCTGTGGTTCCATCATTCAAATGTGCATCTGTGCAGTCTGGCTGGGAACATATCCCCCTTTCCCTGATGTCGACATGCAGTCAGAGTTTGGGCAAATCATCCTCTGTTGTAACGAGGGGTCCACCCTTGCTTTCTATTGTGTTCTGGGGTACTTGGGCTTTCTGTCCAGTCTCAGCTTGCTTATTGCTTTTCTGGCGAGAAGGCTACCTGACAGCTTCAATGAGGCAAAAACAATCACATTCAGCATGCTGGTTTTCTGCAGTGTGTGGATTTCTTTTGTACCCACTTACCTGAGCTCCAAAGGCAAAACCATGGTGGCCGTGGAAATTTTTCTCAATTCTGGCCTCCAGTGCTGGCTTACTGGGCTTTATATTCCTTCCCAAATGCTATGTGATCCTCTGAGGTCAGGGGCCACTCTAGAAAGAATTTCTTAAGATGACTTCTCTTTAAGACAAAGGAATTTATTGTGATTTGTGTAAAATGAACTATGTAGAAATAAAGATTCAAAAGAGTGGTGTGAATTCAATGTATTTTTCTTGAAAATGGCAACAGCTATTTAATCAAGTGTCCCTGCTCTCATTGGAGATGACCAGACACAGTGAACAAAGCCAACATAGGTTGGTAGTTGCCAACTATAGATGACTTCTGGTTTGTCCACTAGATGTTTCTTTAAATCACAATTCTGTCTTCAACAGAATGTAAGTATACTGGCAATGATTAAGAGTAAGAATTAGAGAAAATCATTTGTGTGGAAATAAAAGTAACAGATGTTTTAAAATGTGCTTCCTCTCTGTTAATCATATGCAGTCATAGTCAATACAAATTAATTTTAGACTAACCATGAGTTCTGCTCCAAAGAGCTCATGGTCTCTGCTTCTCCCCTTTAAGGAGCCTCACAAACAAGACAATATGTGATTTAAAGTTCAGAATCTCAGGAAGGTTTTCTGTTCTTTTCTATGTTCTGGTGGAACAACATGAATGAGATCCTAGGCAGAGTCCCAGGGGAAACACAGACTTGTTTACCTTGAGACTATCCAACACATCAGTGAGTCTAGTGTCTCTGAGAGATCAGCCAGACTTCATGGAGTGATTACTGTTCTCTAGCAGAAACAGGAGTTTCACATTGTCTTCTACAGTTTCCCCAAACAAAAGCTAATAGCATTTATATACATTGGATTCTATTCTGAAGAGGAAATGCTTTTGATTGTAGATGTGGACAAAGAGAAGGGTTTTAAGGCCATAGATTCAACAGGACATGGGGATTTATGGAATCATGCATCCTAGATAGTAAGACTTTTCAGATATTTGATTTTATCTAGCCAAGAAATCTCATTCAACATGATGGTCAGATCATGCTAAGGGCAAACTTAATTTTTAACCTACATCAGTGGGAGGAGTCACTGCTCAACCATGGTCAAAAACATGCTCAGAGAGAACTATATTACCAAAGTAGTTTTGTTTATGTTCTGGAACAAGATTTACATATAATGCCATCCATAGTTTTAAACTTCAGAGAGTGTTTGCACACTACAAAATTGCACGACTGTAAGGTCAAGAAACATTTAAGGTATTCTTAGGCTATCTGGAGTACTAATTATTGTTTAACTTTCATTTATTTAAATTTATACAATATTGGACTGAGTTTCTTCTATTTGGTCATCAAAACAGTTGAGAAATTTCCATTGGAATCTGCTATGCTATGGGTAAAATAAAATTTGTTCAAAATGTATTAACTCGGTAGACAAAGAAACACTTATGTTGAAAGTGTCTGAAACTATATAGTCGTGAGTCTTATCATTTTAAAGAGGAAGACACTCCACTCTGTAAACCTGCTAGGCAAATTGACACCATGGTATAAAGAAATCCCTGTTTTTAGAGTCAGTTTCTCTCTTGAAGCCATGTATTATCATGTTGCAAGCCAATCACAGCATGGAGAGAGACAGAATCCTTCAGGGGCAGTTCCAGGTGGATGGGAGGAATCTCACATCCTTGTTGTAGCTTTTCCAAAAGATTAAGTAACTGTTCATCGAATATATGTTGCTAATTAATGTTCAAACATTCAAGTGTGTTATGAATAGGCAGACTGTGGCAAACACTACATGATAAATGGAGGCTATCCATTATCCAGTATCTTTCAAAAACAATACTAATCAATTCCTTGATTATGATTTATAAATACATGGAGGAATAATGCCATGGACTCTCATAAATTCTTTAGAAACTTTTCATTATGTAAACAATCATTTTATGCCAATTTTCTTAAGAAGTATTAAAATAGTCACCTATTTCCCTTCTTCAACCATGTTCACTTCATTGCAGTTCTTTAAAGCATCATTGTGAGTCTTGAGTTATTTCTTTGTTTTGTTGTTAATATCAATTTCCGTTCTTAAATTATAATTTAAAATTGTCAGTTTTCAGTCATGTGTGTGTTGTTATTTAGTTAGTGATATATATATATATATATATATATATATATGGCATACTTTATATTTTCTCTAATTTACTGCCTTTCCTGACCTCCTTTTAGGAGTTTACAAAGTAGTGGCATATAATTTAGCTATATTCAGTCTTTTCCAAGAATAAATATAAATCTCCCTATGTAAAAATATGTTAATCTTCATGATAGAAATTGGAACTTTTACATTTCCTTTGCAAGTGAATGTCTTCTATTTATATATAGTCTACTGGTATATATGCATACAGATCATCTAGAATTTCAATTTATAAGCATTTTTTAGCAAGAAATATTGATTTGTCAGGATCACCAAGGAAATTATTTTCTAAATTATATTTGAATAATTGAGTCCTCAACCACAGTATCTAAAAGATGCAATCTGTACAAATTACTTAGACTTTGTCACACTTAACTTTCATCACACTGAATTATAAAATGGTATTTCATTTTGTTGTAACTTACTATGATATGATGAAAATCAGATTATACTTTTTTGGGAAATTCTATGGTCAACAATGATAAAAAAATTTAGTTTTTTTAATCCCATCAAGGATTTTCTGGGCTTCCTCAATACCTAGATTTATGTTTCCTGTTTCTTGGGTGTTCTCTGGCTTCATCCCTGAAGAATATTATATATTTGAATATCAATACAAAAATACTCGATAAAAATCTTAAAAACCAATTCCAAGGACGCATCAAAACCATCATTCGCCATGATCAAGTAGGCTTCATTCCATGGTTGCAGGGATGGTTCAATACACAGAAATCTACCAATGTAATCCATTATGTAAACAAACTCATAGGAAAAAACAGACTATCATTTCATTAGATGCTGAAAAGCATTTGACAAAATTGAACATCCCTTCATGTTAAAAGACTTAGAAAGATCAGGAAATTAAGACCCATACTTAAATATAGTAACAGCAATATTTACCAAACCAGTAGCCACCATCAAACAAAATGGAGAAAAACTTGAAACAATCCCACTAAAATAAGGGACTAGACAAAGCTGCCTACTCTTTCCCTACCTATTCAGTATAATACACTAAGTCCTAGACAGAGCAATTAGACAACAAAAGGAAGTCAAAAGGATACAAATTGGAAAGGAAGAAGTCAAAATATCGCTATTGGAAAATGATATGATGGTATACTTAAGTGACCCCCAAAGTTCCACCAAGGAACTCCTAAAACTGATAAACAACTTTCAGCAAGTGAATGGATATAAAATTAACTCAAACAAATCAGTAGCCTTCCTATACTCAAAGGATAAACAGCTTGAAGAAGAAATTAGAGAAATGACACCCTTCACAATAGTCAGAACAATATAAAAAAACCTATGTGTGATTCTATCCAAAGATCTCCCAGACCTGATTCTTCTCCTTTGTTCCCTCCCCTCTTCTCTTCCTCCCAATACCCTCCCTCACTCTACTTCCCTTGATTATTTTGTTTCCCTTTCTAAGTCGGCCTGGAGCAATCACTCTTTGGTCTTGCTTCCTCTTGAAGTTCATACAGTCCTTGGATGGTGGAAGAATGTTAGGACGGTGAGACAGGAAGGAGTAAGTGGGTGGGTGGATGGGTGTGGAAGCACCCTCATAGAAGTAGAAAGGGGGAATGGGGTAGAAGTTTGCAGATGGGAAACCAGGAAATAGGATAACATTTGAAATGTAAATAAATAAAATGTCCAATTTAAAAAAGAGAAGTTACTAGAATGAAAACTCCTACCCAAGGACATTAACAACATGCAAGAAATTATAGGAAATATATCCATACCAGAAGCCAGAAGTAGAGAACACTACACACACACACAATACAATCATGCATGTGAAACAAACATACATCATCACCAATAACATCGAAAACAAAGATTAACAATCATTGCGTATTAATATCTGTCAACATCAATGGACTCAATTTCTGGATAAAGACACAAAGCTAACAGAAAAAGGGTGAAAACAGAACCCATCATTCTGCTGCATACAAGAAACACACCTCAACATGAAAGATGTACATTTCCTCCAAGTAAAGGGCTGAAAATGACTTTCCAATCATACACACAGGAAGCAAGCTGGTATAGTTGTTACAGCATTTAACAAAATAGACTTTCAACCAAAATTAAGAGTTTGGGGGAGCTGCAGGGAGAAAAGAGAGGAAAGTAAATGAAGTAATTACATTTAATTAAAAATTAATTTTAATTAACTAAAAAGAACCCAAAAAATGGTCTTTCCAATTTTTTCTCCTAGCTATCTTACGAAACATTATCAGCACATGTTGGCAATGGTTTTTGCTATAGAAAAAATCAACAAGGACCCAAAGATTCTATTCAATATGTCCTGGGATTCTCTCTCTTCAATAATGACTTTCTTGAGATGAAGGCCATGGAAAGTTCTATGACTTTGCTCTCAGGAGAGATCCCAAAAATTCCTAACTATACCTGCATGCCTGAGAAGACTGATAAGCTGGTTGCTGTGATAGGAGGCATTTCAACAGGAATATCAACTCAGATCTCCAGAGTTCTAAGTCTCTACAATGTCCCACAAGTATTCAAAGAATCCTGGTTCCTTATTAAACATTGTTACATAGTAAAAAATGCTTACTAATTCAGTTACTGTTTATTGATGTACATAAAAATTTACTACTTAGTTATCATTTTAAGTCTACAGTATAATTTATTCATAAGATGAAATAATATTTATATAAGAAATTTAATTTAAAAACATTTAAATTTGAAAAAATATAGATTAAAGTAATGACAAACTGTATTCTTTCCACCCAAGAAAATTTCCTTTGCCATATACCATTATCAATACAGTCTTTCTTTTGGGTCCAGTTTTAGACCCAAAACATAAGACTATAATAATTCTACTCATGTATCTTCACTGTAACTACTGTGGACATATTCCTGATTCTTTACTGTGGTATCAGCTCAGATTGACACATAACATTTACTTTTCCAAGAACCGTGGGTCAGACTCACTGTGGCTGGTTTTTGGGAGTGTTTATAATTTTTCTCTGTTGACATGGATGTTTTAATATTTGTCTTTAAAATTCTTCCTGTTGTTCAGTAATGATTTCTTATAAACAATGCTAGAGTAGTAGCATTTATAATTCAAATGCATGTTACTTACTAATGAACTTGAGAAGGGCTCTTTAGAATTTAAGTTTACAAATAACAGTTATCTGGAACTAACCACTTCCTGCTATATTCATGAAGTAACTCAAAATCTTTGTCAAATGTGTTAGGTAGGCTTCCATTTTATTTTTAATTTTTACCTATTTGTTTACTTTTGAGACAGGTTCTCAACATGCATCTTGAATTTCCTATGTAGCTCAGGATAGCCTCACAGAAATTCTTCTGCTTTGCTTGCCCATAGCTGGCATTAAAGGCCATGCCTAACCTGATGTTTATTTTTATGGATTTTTATGAATGAATTTTATTTCTTCTTTTAAATATTTGGCTTTGGACATATGCGAATTATAACATCAATAATGAATATAATTATTTTTTTAAAATGTGTACAAAATTATACTTGGCTCATTTTTTGTCACAGATCTTCTACCTGCTTCTCACTGTTTTCCGGTCTCTCACCTAACAGCTCCCCATTCTGTTTTCCTGCCATGAGCTGATGTGAATTGATTTTTGCACAGGGTAGAGAGACAGATAATTCCACCTAATTTTTTACATGTGGCTAGATATTCAATTTCCCTAGCAATTTTTGGAAGCTATTGTCATTTCTCCTAAATCTGTTTTTGACTGTAGCACTCTGAGTTTATTTATTGATCTTCTGCTTAGTTATTCAAAAGGTTTATCTTATGTCAATACCAGGCTGCTATGTTACTATGGCTCAGTAGTATAATTTGAGATATGGGGTTGGAAAACTTGTACCAGTACCCTCTATTTAGGATGGCTTTGCACAGTTCGGGTCTTTGTGTTTCCATATGAACTTTAGAATTGCCTTCGCTAGTATTGTGAAATGAGTCATAGGAAGATTGATGTGAATTACCCTTAAGAATATGTCATTTGGGCATATTTTGTACTGTCAATTTGGCCATTCTGTATGCATCCACGTTCATCTGATTTCTAGCCTCATCTTTAATATTTTTAAAGTCTTCCATATCTTTGCTTAGGCATATCCCAGGTGTTTCTTTTATTACAGGCCTGAGAAGACTGATAAGTTGGTTGCTGTGATAGGAGGCATTTCAACAGCAATATCAACTAAGATCTCACAAGTTCTAAGTCTCTACAATGTCCCACAAGTATGCAAAGAATAATACTTCCTTAGGTTAATCATAATAACAGTACTAAATACTGACTAATTCAGTGTTGTTTATTGATGAGGTTTGAGACTGCTTAATAATTTACTAGTTATCATTTTTTAACTCTAAAGTATAATTTATTCATAAGATGAAATAATGTTTGCATAATAAATTTAATTTTAAATCCTTTAAAACTGAAAAAAATATAGATAACATAATGACAACCTGTGTTCTGACCTATCCAAGAAAATTTTCTTTGCCTTATACCGTTGTTAATACTGTCTTTCTTTCTTTTAAAATTTATTTCTTTCTTTATTTTTTTTGAATATTTTATTTACATTTCAGATATTATCCCCTTACCCCATTCCTGACCTCCACTGAGGAACCCCCTATGCTATCCCCCTTCCTCCTGCTTCTATGAGGATGTTCCTCCACCTACCCTCCAACTCCCACCTCCCCACCCTCGAATTCCCCCATGTTCGGCATCCAGCCTTCATGGGACCAAGGATCTCCTCTCCCAACTATGCCCAACAGGGCCATCCTCCCTTATATTTACAGCTGGAGCCATGGGTCCCTCCCTAGTGCTCCCAGGCTGGTGGTTTAGACCCTGGGAGCTCTGCTTCGTTGGTATTGTTGCTCTCCTCGTGGGGCCGCAAACCCTTCGAGGTAAGCTGGGTCCTCAGGTCCAATTTTCTGAGGAACTGCCAGACTGATTTCCAGAGTGGTTGCACCATATTGCAATCCCACCAACAATGGAGGATGTTTCCTCTTTCTCCACATCCTTGCCAGCATCTATATCACCTGAGTTTTTGATCTTAGCCATTCTGACTGGTATGAGGTGGAATCTCAGGGTTGTTTTGATTTGCATTTACCTGATGACTAAGGATGTTGAACATTTCTTTGGGTGCTTCTTGGCCATTCGTGTTTCCTCAGTTGAGAATTCTTTGTTTAGCTCTGCACCCCATTTTTAATAGGGTTATTTGGTTGTATGGAGTCTAATTTCTAGAGTTCTTTGTATATATTGGATATTAGCCCTCTCTCTGATGTGGGATTGGTAAAGATCTTTTCCCAATCTGTTGGTTTCTATTTTGTCCTATTGACAGTGTCCTTTGCCTTACATAAACTTTGCAATTTTATGAGGTCCCATTTGTCAATTCTTGATCTTAGAGCATAAACCATTGGTGTTCTGTTCAGGAACATTTCCCCTGTGCCCAAAGATTCGAGGTTCTTCCCCGCCTTCTCTTCTGTTAGTTTCAGTGTATCTGGTTTTATGTGGAGGTCCTTTATCCACTTGGACTTCAGCTTTTAACATGAGATAAGAATGGATCAATTTACATTCTTCTACATGTTGTCCTCCAATTGAACCAGCACCATTTGTTGAGAGTTTTGCTGGGTATAGTAGTCTGGACTGACATTTGTGTTCTCTTAGAGTTTGTATGGTATCAGTTCAAGATCTTCTGTCTTTTATAGTCTCTGGTGAGAAGTCTGGTGTAATTCTTATAGATCTGCCTTTATATGTTACTTGATCTTTTTCCCTTACTGCTTTTAGTATTTTTTTCCTTTGTTTTGTGCATTTGATGTTTTGATTATTATGTGACAGGAGGTATTTCTTTTCTGGTCTAGTCTATTTGGAGTTCTGTAGACTTCTTGTATGTTCATGGACATCTCTTTCTTTAGGTTAGGAAAGTTTTCCTCTATAATTTTGTTGAAGATATTTATTGGCCCTTTAAATTTGGAATCTTCGTTCTCATTTATACCTATTATCCTTAGATTTGGTCTTCTCATTGTGTCCTGGGTTTCCTGGATGTTTTGAGTTAGGAACTTTTTGCATTTTGCATTTTCTTGGACAGTTTTGTCAATGTCTTCCATGGTATTTTCTGCACATAAGATTCTCTCTTCTATCTCTTGTATTCTGTTGGTGATGCTTGGGTCTACAACTCCTGATTTTTTTCCTAGGTTTTCTATCTCCAGGGTAATCTCCCTTTGAATTTTTTTATTGTTTCTACTTCCATTTTTATATCCTGGATGGTTTTGTTCAATTCCTTCACCTGTTTGGTTGTGTTTTCTTGAAATTCTTTAAGGGATTTTTGTGTTTCCTCTTTAAGGGCTTCTACCTGTTTACCTGTGTTCCCCTGTACTTCTTTATGGGAGTTATTTATGTCCTTCTTAAAATCCTCTATCATCATCATGAGAAGTGATTTTAATTCTGAATCCTGCTTTTCCAGTGTGATGGGATGTCCAGGTCTTGCTATGGTAGGAGAACTGGGTTCTAACGATGCCAAGTAACTTTGGTTTCTGTTGCTTATGTTCTTGCACTTGCCTTTCGCCATCTGGTTAACTCTAGTGCTACCTGTACTCACTGTGTCTGACTGGAGCCTGTCTTTCCAGTTATCTTGCTTGTGTCAGAACTCCTCAGAGTCCAGTCTCTGTGATCTTGTGATCCTGAACTCCTGGGTGGAAGAACTCCTGGAACTCAGGCCACCTCTGTGATTCTGAATTCCTGCTGCTCTGAGTGCAATGGTCCTCTAGGATGGCTCAGGATATGGTCTTTTCACAGGAATAGACCAGCTAGGTGTCTGCCCCAGCCAAAAGGACCAAATGAGGGGCAGAAGGGGAGTGGTATTCCAGAGGGTCAGAATCTGGGTGGCTGATGGGTCCTGAGCACCCCAAGCTCCCAGTTGTAGCTCTGGGCATAGGGTAGTGGGAGGGGGTTCTTACCTGTTGCTCTGAGTGCAGTGGCTCATCTAGGATGTCTCAGGATATGATGTCTTCACAGGAGCAGATCAGCTAGGTGTCTGCCTCAGCCAAAAGGACCAAGTGAGAGCGAATTATCATTTTCTATTCTGCCACTTTTATATCCTATGTCTAAATTCAGTCTCTTTGGGCAGAGTCTACTTATAATATATCTTTTAAAAATAATTTTAGTTTGTTATTTTGGGGATCAGTTGAAGAATTTATTCAATGTATACATATATTTGGTGCCACAAAAGAATGTGTCAATCAAGAGGAAATCACATATACAATGGTAGTCTAATAAGCTTTCATTTTTTAATGATGATGTAGTCACACTTTTTTGAGTAGTTATGCTCTGAAATGTTTGCTCAGTCATAAAATATTCTAATAATGTGTATGTAAGAATGATTCCTTACTATTAAGTAACATGTGTCTGTAGTCATTTTACATATAAAATAATTATTGCTGGGTAAAGACGTACTATTTCTGTTTTGTTTTATAAATATATATATATGCAAATGTATATGTATATACATATATATAATATATATATATATATTGTGTGTGTGTGTGTGTGTTCCACACTTTCCTTTTATCTTCACTTGTCATTTCCTATAGTTGTATGATTTGTTAGTTTCTTTTTCTCTCTTTATTGTTCTCTTTTTCCATTTCATTATTTCTATGGCTACCATATAGAAAATATATTTTACCTCTGTGTAATATTTAATTTCAATTACATTCATAGTTGTGTACTTCCAGTTATCTCTGTGTTTTGATGTTAAAATCAATATCTTCATTATTATGTATCTATTAATATGTCCACATGATTACTTTTATTGTTGTTTTAAAACCACTGAACTATAGTTAGAATTTATTTTATACTCATCATTATTAAATTTTGTTACACTGAATTTTAATATATTTCTTGATGATTTTCTACTTTGGCATTTTTTTATGATTTTCTATCCTCTAATTTCAGTTTGAAGAACTTATTTCAGCATTTCTTACAAGATAAGTTTTATGTTGATGATACACAAATTACAAATACCTTTTAGAAATACACACAGCATATTGAGTGAAGTTTCCAATAATATACTATATATTTCAAGATAGTTAACAGAGTACATTTCTTTTAGGTCTTTGAAGTGATAGATAAACTACTAACTGAGTTAAATTGTTCTTCCTGGACACATTATGGAGAAATATGTTCAGAGTCACCTTAACTTGAGATTCTGATTCCTGGGAATTTTTTTGTGTATGAATTCTAACTCATTCATGTTCCTTCTTGGAGATATTAGACTCTTCAGTATAGATAATTTATTGATCCCTTAATGACAAAGTAGGTACTGACATCCTTTTCCTTCTGATAAGTTTAAGACTATGAGATATTTCCTTTTGAGCCTTCCTTAAATCCTGTAGTACTGTGCTGCCTATAGGGTCGTTGCATTTCTATATGTATAGTTTACACTAAGTTAGCTAACATCCACAGAAGAACCTACTACCATTTTGAGCTGAGTTGTATTGACTCTACAGGTCAACTTTGATGGAATTGATGTATTCACAGTGTTCAGGTTCCTTATTACCACAGAAATTCTCCCCTCTGGAAAAAGAAATTCAATTAAATGTTTGTTGCATAAGCCATTCAATAAAGATGTGTTAATGTCATTAGCAATTAAAGTGAATTTGTCTATTTCTCCATGAACATATATTGGATATTTTTCTTCTTGAAATTCTCTTGGACAATTGTTAGCAGATATATATCTTAGAAGGATTATAGTTCTCTTAGATATGTGGGATTTTTTTCAACTGATATTTATTGAAATTCTTTTTATTCTTTTCTTTTATTGGATATTTTCTTTATTTACATTTCAAATATCATCCCTTTCCTGGTTTCCCCTCCAGAAACACCTTATTCAATCCCCCCTCCTTCTGCTTCTATTAGGCTATTCCCCTACCCACCAAATGACTCTTACTTGCCCACTCTCATATTCCCTACACTGCGGAATAGAGCCTTCACAAGAAAAAGGGCCTTTCCTCCTATTGATGCCCTACAAGGCCAACCTCTGCTACATATGTAGCTGGAGCCATGGGTCACTCCATGTGTACTTTTTAGTTGGTGGTTTAGTCCCTGGGGGCTCTGGCAGGTCTGTTTGGTTGATATTGTTGTTCTTCCGATGGGGTTGCAAACCCCTTCAACTCATTCAGTCCTTTCTCTCACTCTTCCATTGGGGTCCCAGTGCTCAGTCCAATAGTTGGCTGCAAGCATTGATTTGGGGATAATATTCACTTATCAGTGGGTGCATACCATGTGTGTTAGTTTTGATTGAGTTACTTCACTCAGGATAATATTTTCTAATCAATTCACTTGCCTAAGAATTTCATGAAGTCATTGTTTTTAATAGCTGAGTAGTACTCCATTGTGTAAATGTACTACATTTTCTGTATCCACTCCTCTGCTGAAAGACATCATGGATTCTTTTCATCTTCTGGCTGTTATAAATAAGGCTGCTATGAACATAGTGGAGCAGGTGTTTTTGTTATGTGTTGGAGTATCTTTTGGGTATATGCCCAGGAGTGGTATAGCTGGGTTCCTAGATAGTACTATGTCTAGTTTTCTGAAGAACCTACAGACTGATTTCCAGAGTGGTTGTTCCAGCTTGCAATCCCACCAACAATGGAAGAGTGTTCCTGTTTCTCCACATCCTTGCAGCATCTGCTGTCACTTGAGTTTTTGATCTTAGCCATTCTGATTGGTGTGTGGTAGAATCTCAGGATTGTTTGATTTGCATTTCCCTGATGACTAAGGATATTGAACATTTCTTTAGGTGCTTCTTGGCCATTTGGTGTTCCTCATTTGATAATTCTTTGTTTAGCTCTGTACCCCCTTTTTAAATAGGGTTATTTGATTGTCTGGACTCTACTTTTAGTTCTTTGTATATATTGGATATTAGGCCTCTATCGGATGTAGGATTGGTAAATATCTTTCCCCAATCTGTTGCCATTTTGTTCTATTGTCCATATCCTTTGCCTTATAGAAGCTTTTCAATTTTATGAGGTCCCATTTGTTGATTGTTGATCTTAGAGCCTAAGTCATTGGTGTTCTGTTCAGGAAAATTTCCCCTGCGCTCACGTTTGAGGTTCTTCTCCACTTTCTTTCCTATTACTTTCAGTGTATGGAGGTCTTTAATCCAGTTGGACTTGAGTGTTGTAAAAGGAGATAGGAATGGATTGATTTGCATTCTTATACATACTGACCTCCAGTTGAACCAAAGCATTTGTTGAAAATGCTGTCCTTTTTGCACTGGATGGTTCTAGCTCCTTTGACAAAGATCACATGATCATAGATGTGTGGGCTCATATCTAGGTCTTCAGTTGTATTTCATTGATCTACCTGCCTGCTCTATTTTTACCAATACCATGCAATTTTTGTCACCATTACTCTATAGTACAGCTTGAGGTTGAGGAAGTTGATTCTCCCAGAAGTTCTTTTATTGTTGAGAATAATTTTTGCTGTCCTTGCTTTTGGTTATTCCAAATGAATTTGCTAATTGTACTTTCTAACTCTATGAAGAAATGAGTTGGAATTTTGATGGGGATTGCATTGAATCTGTAGATTGCTTTCACGCAATATGGCCATTTTTACTATGTTAATCCTGCCAATCCACGAGCATGGGAGATCTTTCCATCTTCTGAGGTCTTCTTAGATTTCTTTCTTCAGAAAACTAAAGTTCTTGTTGTATAGATCTTTCACTTGCTTGTTAGGGTCCACAAAGATATTTTATATTATTTGAAATGATTGTGAAGGGTGTCATTTCTCTAATTTCTTTCTCAGCCTGTTTATCCTTTTTAGTAAAAGAAGGCTACTGATTTATTTGAGTTAATTTTATATCCAGCCACTTTGCTAAAGTTGTTTATCAGCTGTAAGAGTTCTCTGGTGGAAGTTTTGGGGTCACTTAAGTATACTATCATATCATCAGCAAATAGTGATATTTTATCTTACTTCTTTCCAATTTGTATCGCTTTGACTTCCTTTGGTTGTCTAATTGCTCTGACTAGGACTTCAAATACTATATTGAACAGGTAGTGAGAGAGTGGGCATCTTTGTGTTGTCCCTGATTTTAGTGAGATTACTTTAATTTTCTTTCCATTTAGTTTGATATTGGCTACTGGTTTGTCTGTATATTGCTTTTACTATGTTTAGGTATGAGCTTGAATTCCTGATCTTTCCAAGACGTTTACCATGAAGGGGTGTTGAATTTTGTCAAATGGTTTCTCAGTATCTAAAGAGATGATCATGTGGTTTTTTGCTTTGAGTTTGTATCATCATGGATTATGTTGATAGATTTCCATATACTGAACCATCCCTGTATCCCTGGGATGAAGCCTCCTTGATCATGATGGATGATTATTTTGAAGTGTTCTTGGATTTGCTTTGCAAGAATTTTGAGTATATTTTTAACAGATGTTCATAAGGGAAATTGGGCTCTTTCTCTTTCTTTTTTGGGTCTTTTAAAGGAAACACTCTTTCTTTTTTGGGTCATTGTGTGTGGTTTAGGTATAAGCGTAATTGTGCTTTCATAGAAAGAAGTGGGTAGTGTTCTTCTGTTTCTATTTTGTGGAATAGTTGAAGAGTATTGGTATTAGATCTTCTTTGAAAGTCTGATAGAATACTGCATTAAACCCATCTAGTCCTAGTCTTTGTTGGTTGTTTGTTTGTTTGTTTGTTTGGGAGACTTTTAATAACTACTGCTATTTCTTTAGGGGTTATTGGACTTTTTAGATGGTTTATCTGATCCTGCTTTAACTTTGGTACCTGGTATCTATCTAGAAAATTGTCCATTTCATCCAAATTTTCCAGTTTTGTTGAGTATAGACTTTGTAATAGGATCTGATGACTTTTTGAATTTCCTGGGTTGCTGTTGTTGTATCTTCCTTTTCATTTCTGATTTTCATAATTTAGGTATTGTCTCTGTGCCCTCTGGTTAGTCTGGCTAAGGGTTTATCTATCTTCTTGATTTTCTAAAAGAACCAGTTCCTGGTTTTATTGATTATTTATATAGTTCTCTTTGTTTCTACTTGGTTTATTTCAGCCATGTGTTTGATTATTTCCTGATGTGTACTCCTCTTCTTTGCTTCTTTTTGTTCAAGAGCTTTAGGTGTGCTGTTAAGCTCCTAGTGTATGCTCTCTCCAGTTTGTTTATGGAGGCACTCGATCTATGTGTTTTTCTAGTAGCAGTGCTTTCATTTTGTCCTATAAGTTTGGGTATGTTGTGCCTTCATTTTCATTAATTCTAAAAGGTCTTTAATTTCTTTCTTTATTCTTCTCTAATCAGGTTATCTTTGAGTAGAAAGTTGTTCCACTTCCATGTGTATGTAGGATTTCTGTTGTTTTTGTTGTTATTGAAGACTGATGTTTGATCCATGGTGATCTGATAGAATGCATGGGATTGTTTTAGTCTTCTTGTATCTGTTGAGACTTGTTTTGTGACCAATTATATGATAGTTTTGAAGAAGGTACCTTGACATGCTGAGAAGAAGGTATGTGCTTTTGTTTTGGGGTGAAATGTTCTGTGGATATCTGTTAAATTCATTTGTTTCATAACTTCTGTTAGTTCCACTGTGTCTCTGTTTAGTGTCTGTTCTCATGATCTGTCCATTGATGAGAGTGGGGTAGAGAAGTCTCCACTATTGTATGAGGTGCAATGTGTGCTTTGAGCTTTAGTAAAATTTCTTTTATGAGTGTGGGTGCCCTTGCCTTTGCAGCATAGATGTTCAGAATTGAGATTTCATATTGGTAGATTTTTCCTTTGATGAATATGAAGTGTCCTTCCTTATAATTTTTGATAAATTTTCATTGAAAGTCAATTTTATTTGATATTATAATGGATATTCCAGCTTGTTTCTTGAGCCATTTGCTTGGGAAAATTGTTTTCTAGCCTTTTACTCTGAGGTAGTATCTCTCTTTGTTACTGAGGTGTGTTTCCTGAGTGCAGCAAAATGCTGGGCCCTCTTTAGGTATACAGTATGTTAGTTTACATGTTTTTACTGGAGAACTGAGTCCATTGATTTTTAAGAGATATTAAGGATAAGTGATTGTTGCTTCCTGTTATTTTTGTTGTTGTAAGTGGAATAATGTTTGTGTGGCTATCTTCTTTTAGGTTTATTGAAAGATTACTTTCTTACTTTTCCTAGGATTTAGTTTCCCTCCTTGTGTTGGAGTTTTCCATCTATTATTTTTTGTACAGATATATTTGTAGAAAGATATTGTGTAAATTTGTTTTAGTCATGAAATATCTTGTTCTCTCTCTGTTGAGAGTTTCACTGGATATAGTAGCATGGACTGTCATTTGTGTTCTTTTAAGGTCTATTGACACCTGCCCAGAATCTTCTGGCTTTTAGAGTCTCTAGTGAACATTCTTTATTGGTTTTTGTTGTTGTTACTGCTGTTTGTTTGCTTTAATATTTATCTTAATTATTGTTCTCATGTTCTCTGCTTGTCAGCAAGGCTGGCACATTCGCCAACCCTTCTGCTTCCTCTTTCCTATTTGTTTTAACAGTGCTGTCAAGTGTTTCATTTATCTAAAGACATAGCCGTTTGGTATTGTATTCACTTTGTGATTTTTCAGTAGAGTATAGCCTACTAGAAAAATAAAGAAAATATAATGCTCAATTTTACTATGGTATTCTGCTTCATTGCTATTCTTGTCTTTATGTCAGTTTCATTTTCTAGCTTATACAATTTTCCTTTTCTTTGAAAGTTTCCGTTAACATTGCTACAAGGATGGAACATGAACAAAATTTTACTCCTGCTTATTTTTATCTCAGATCATATTCATTTGCCTCCACTTTCAGAGATGATTTTGCTGATTCAATCCCTTCTACCTAAGGAAGGATATTTTTCACTTATTTCTTCAAAGAATTGCTTGTTTGCTTTTTTAGTTTAAATTATAAGGTTAAATGTAGTTGATTTTACATCCATCCTATATAGTCTATTAAAATAATTTATGACAGCTACATACAAGCTTACACATATATAATGCCTTCTGTTCATACCCATTTCCCTCCCTTCCTTATCTCTTCAATCCTCACAGATCCTCCATTCTCCCACCATGTCCCTATCATATATTCATTTTTTCATTTTGTTTTTTCTTTCATGACCCACTGATTTATACCCACAGGGCCTTCTATGTGGACATGTGTATGCA